>MU197312.1:0-10431 GCA_016904865.1 Pissodes strobi | reverse complement strand
CCACATCGAAAAAAGAAAAAAAAAAAAAAAAAAAAAAAAAAAAATGCAGTTTAAACTCAATGCCTTCACAGTGCCAAGTAGGTAGATGATGAGATTTTCTTTCCCTTGTAGTTTGGCGTTCAAGTCATTGCGGTGCAGCGTGATGACCGTGAGAAATCCAAAGTCGCGCAGCCAGTCGGGGACACTAAATTGAGGAACTGGTTTTCCATTGGTTTCCATGAAGAAAGCGATTTTCTTTTTGAATTCAAAAACGCGTTTTACCATTTTTCCTCAGCTCAGCCAACGAACGTCAGAAAAATATGTCACATCACCATACTCGGCGTGAATTTCGTGTAAAAAAGTTTGGAATTATCTGTGCTTGAGGCCGTGTGATTTAATGAAGTTCACAGTTTTTACGTCCACTTTCATTATCTCATCAATATTTGTGGATTTTGTACAAAGATTTTGTTGATGAACGATACAATGGTAATGCATCAAAGGAAGATCTTTCTGCTGTTTTTTCATCAAACCCAAACTCACGAGCCCTTCATTTTTTTCCACCATGGATGGTGCACCGTCTGTTACAACTGCAGAAAGTTTTGTCAATTCTAAATTATATTGTCTCAATACTGTCATCAAACACTTTTGTAGTTCCTTTTATCGGAAATTATTATCAATGCTCCGAATAAATATAGCTAATTGAGCGGTATCGGTTAAATCTGTGCTTTCGTCGAGCGCAACAGAATAGTATATGAACTTCGATGCACGATCTTTTAGTGAATTTTCAATGTCTGCCGCTAACTCTTCGATTCTTCTGGCGACAGTAACACCGGACAAACTAATTTTAGAAAAAAGTTGTTTTTGAGACGGGCACAATACTTCAGCTGCGGCCTCCATACATTCATTACATTCCTTGATATATTCACCATCAGTAAAAGGTTTCGATTTCAAAGCTATTTTTTCGGATATAATGTAGCTAACTTTCACACTTGCTTCATTTTCAATGTTCTGCTCTCACTTTATCTTGCCGCAATTGTCCTTTGAATGTCTCAAACTTTGTGGCATGCTTTGTATCGTAATGTCTTTTTAATTTTTATCATTTCAAGGCTGAAAGTGACTCTTGACAGACGAAACGGACAGGTTTTTGATTAACACTAACGAACAGTCCACTTTTCTTGAAATATGCGGTTTTCTTCATTAACTTTTCGTTTTTTTCCCGAAATAGCAGCCATTTTTAATGTCAAGGTAGAAGAAACGAGTTTAATCCTGCGATAAAAATGTCCACGACAAAGCTAAACTTGCGCGACTGTACGCCATAATACAGTTTATCCGCCTTACACGCGTCAAAACACACTATACTCAACTCACTATAATCACTTATCACACAGGTAACACTTTACTGCTAGTTCGCACTCTTTTGCCTGTATCGCTTCGTTTGCTCTTGGAATTAGAACTGGCCGCTGCCGTGTGATGCCGGTTTATAATAGACCGATCTTTGAATCTCTCGAAATTTCGAGCAGCTATGAGACTGGACCAGTAGATCCCTCTAGTAGTGCTAATTTCTAGAATCATTGGAAATATTCAATAGACATGCAACGCCATCTCGTGGCCTCGTCGGTATAGTCGTGTTTTTAGAGTGAATGTCGGGAGCTTACAGAGTGGATCTCTTCTAACTAAGTGGCCCTAGCATCCTCGGAGCGCCGTTCGCGGGCGCGGCGCCATACAATATTTTCTCTAGCCTCTGCGGGCCGCAAGAAATTAGACGCAGCCCGAGGGCCGCGGGTTGAAAACCCTAAGGCTTTCTGACCAGAAGCATTTAGAATGGCCATGAGAAAAGCTAAGTTGACAAAAATATTTTACTTAGTTATGGGATCTTGACATTGTAAGGATAACTCATGTGCACGGAAAAAAAGTTATACTAATATTAAGATTAATAATCTTGAATTAACGCTATGCTATATTCCCCATTCCGCAAGTATAACAATACTCTATTGTAATAGAATCATAATCTTGAATATCAAGATATGATTTTCTTGTTTTAAATATAAAAACTACTTGCAATTAAGAATAGGTTAATATTTGTATCAATAATTGAGGTATAATTCGTTTGAAATTTATCTATTCTTGTTTTGATAATAGCAAACTCGTATTTTGAGTGTATCTATATTTGGTATATTTTTATTGTTCTTGATTCAAATTTGAGATATACAGTGTATCCAAAAAAGTGTGCAACATATGGGAAACTTTTTTATTATTGGTTTCTCAGAAAATTTTATTCTTGATAAAAGTTAGGGCTAGCACTAAAACAGTAAATAAGTATTTCAAATTTTCCGTACTGCTTTTAGTGCGGGCGCAAATGTCATTTTTCCGAAATCGCGTCAAGAGTAAAGTACCTTAATTTATAAAGATACAGCAAATTCTTATAAGGAAAAGTTGTTCCTTTTAATTTGGAACAACAGTAATCTAAATATGAAATTTGAGTTAAGTACATCAAGTTTTAATTTTTATTGTTTTTTTCTCGATTTTTTCTTGAACGTTACGCCAATGGAGAATGTTTTGTTCTTTTGTTATTAGTATACTTGCCAAGTAACTTCAAAATTTATTTAAGATAGAAATTAGTTACATAGTTGCATAATGTTGCAGTTTTTCCAGAGATAATAGCCAGTTTAGGTATCAGTGTGTTGCAAACACATTTAAACATTTTTGATTCAATTTTTTTTCCACTCAAAATCATGAATAGGCCCAACTCTTTTCATTTCATGTAAAACAACTAATAATTTATTTATCTTTTGCACCAGATGAGTAAAATATGCCCAAGTATCCTAAAAAGTCATATAAAATATTTGGTCTTGAAGAGCAGGCCATGCATTTGGAATAAAAACAAATAAATAGCAATAATTTTACTTCGCTCTGACATATGAAATTAATTATTATTGAGTCAGTCATTGCAATAATTGTATTTTGTAATAATTATTGTGGACAATTATTTTGGACCAAAATTGTTTAAATGTTTGCAACACACTGATACCTAAACTGGCTTTTATGTCTGTAAAAACTGAAACATTATGCAACTATGTAACTAATGTCAACTTTAAATAAATTTTGAAGTTGCTTGGCAAGTATACTAATAACAAAAGAACAAAGCATTCACCGATAGCGTAACGTTTGAGAAAAAAATCGAGAAGAAAATAGGGGAATTAAAAATTGATGTACTTAACTCAAATTTCATATTTAGATTACCATTTTAATGTGGAAGAACTTTTCCTTATAAGATTTTGCTGCATCTTTATAAATTAAGGTACTTTACTCCTGACGCCATTTCGGAAAAATGACATTTGCGTCCGCACTAAAAGCAGTACGTAAAATTTGAAATACTTGTTTACTGTTTTAGGGCAAGCACCAACTTTTATGAAGAATAAAATTTTCTGAGAATCCAATAATAAAGAAGTTTCCCATATGTTGCATACTTTTTTGCACACACTGTATATGAATTAAAAATAATTTATTTTTGGACGTATATAGTTTTATTTAATATTGTTTATTTTTATTAAAATATAATACATATTTATTTATATAATGTGTAATACAATAAAAAAAAAACAGTATTCGGCATTTAAATATTTATTACAATAATTCTACACAATGAAGCTAGAAATGGTTATACATACATATACGAACACATCTGAACTGCAAAACGACCAAAACTTAACATTATACATAATGCGTAAACGTAACAGTGCTTTCTAGTACAATAACTCGGTTAATATAAAAGTTGAGTAAAACATTTTAATGCAAAAGTTCTAGAGACTGCTGAGAGTTCTAAATTTAAACTATTTTTTTGGGTATATATGTATAGGCAAGTCTATCGCTTTTAGGGTTGATTTAAACAATAAGCTATACATGTTGGGTCTCTTTGAATATTCATCGGTGAAGAAGAGTTCACAAGTGTCGATTAGAACAGAAAACAAGGGATAGCATCGACGTCGGCGTCGACACTTGTGAATATTGAAAAACGCCCAACATGTATAATGTGGATACATTAGCCTATACTTTAAATAATTCCTAGAAATACTATATATTTTACTATAATTATGTATGCTGCAACTCAAAGAAATATTTAAATATGTAGCTGACTTATTTGACAAACGAAAAGTAGGACGCCATGATTGGCGCTAAATACCGAACAAAGTTCTCTACATATTAATTTAAATAAAGCAAGCAATATTTTATACCTACGTGTACATAGAAAGTCAAATAAATTAATACAATTATCGTATTTACGTTTAAACTGATTTGTGAAATCTTCTAATCCCCATTCGCTTAGCAAAGGTTCCATTTTAAAATGAACTCAAAACGAAATCAGAAAACTAACTGGTCACCACTATAGTCGAACATCTAATGCTATACTTCATGCTATAACAATCTGATGCAACAGGCACTCGCTAAATCGTAAGCTTCTTATGAAGAATAGTTATACTTCAGATTTACTTTAATTATAAGTGTATTGGTTTTAAGGAGAATATAATTCTGTTCAAAACTACTTACAAGTATCGAATGTGATTTTTGCACATTTAAACCTAGAATATTTCCATATGGCATACCTAAGTACTGTTTCATCTTCTCTTAAGTTTATTGTTTTTCTTGAATATAAGAACACTTTATTATCAATTTAAATACAATATTTTTTAAATAAATACAGCTATTATTTAAAGTCAACACGAAGTGTATTTTTGAATTAATTGTAGACTACTCTCTTAATAAGAATAATATATTTCATGTCAGTCTAAGATTTCAAGTATTGCATTATTCTTAAATATAGAACAGATTTTTTTCCGTGTGTGTTTGACTAAGCTAACTACTGATCGCAACGTTGAGTATTATGTTATGGTAAGCTCTATTAACTCAAAATTATTTATTTGAAAAAAGCATTTATAATTCACTTGAACGTTGTAAAATATCATAGCAAGAGTTATCTCATGCATCATGTTTTTCGTCCAGATGTTGTTTGCAACAGGCAACGACTACCATAGCTTCCTAGAATAATATTCAAATTTATTGAGGCTGAGATGATCTGGCATATAATGTGATCAGACATAATCAAACTGTTGTATTTAGGATCTTTTTGCATTTATATTATTATATTATTACCAGAGGTTAAAGTCATGTATTATGTCTTTCGTCCATCAATGTTAATCTCAGACTTGTGATGATGTTATACATACTAATTTTTCAAATGCTTTGCATGGTATCAATTTAGCAGCAAGCATATGAAAATAGTTATTTTCCTAACAAGTGCGCAAAGTGATACTTTTCCGCACGCGATTGATGTTGACCGAACGACGCGAAGCGGAGTTCGGTCAATCAGTCGAGTGCGGAAAAGTAACTTTGCGCAAATGTTAGGAACAATATTTTTTCTACGAACGCGGTCCAAACAAGCACAGAATAATAATGACCCGTATTTAAATAAAAGAAAAAGTATCTGTCATTGGGATACTTCGTTTTACACCTAGATTTGTTTAAAATCTGTCAATCTGACAATTATAAGTATTGTTGCTTGACATAATTTTTTACTACTATACCGAGGATTTCAAAATATACGGTTTTTGGTTTAAGTTACAATATCGCGAATTACGGAAACTTTTAGGGAAAAGAATATAATCATGACTTAAAACGGTTTCTTATATTGCATAAAAAGTCCAAAAGAGTAAAGTTTCTAAAAATATATGAACATTTTCTTGTCTGGTGATTTTAGAGAATTTTACTTTCCCGCACATTTTCCCGCATAACGTGCGGGAAAGTTCTAGTTCGCGCACTGAGTAGCGTGCGCAAAGTAGTCACTTTGCGCACGCTCGTAGAAAAAATAAATAATGGCGTTGAGCAGCTTAGCTATGCTCAAATGACTGCGTAGCGTCTGCGGTACTGTTGATATTGCCTAGATCATTAGTTGAACTTTTCCATAAAACGTTAGACACCCATTTGATTCCTACTCCAACGAGTTGCTCCCACTTTATTGTAATATACGTATTATACAAGGTTCAAAATTAGCAATTAATTACGTTCAAAAACTGTTTAATTTTGCTTAGCATATTTTCCTCACGGTTAAAAGTTTAAAACTGCATCGTATACTCTGAATTCCATAATTCAGATATATCCACTGTTTACGTGTGTTCTTCCTTAATATATCATTTAATCAGAAACTTTGCTACGTTGCCATCGCCTTGTAAAATATCAAAATAAAAAATATTGAAATATATGGTTGTCAAACAGAGATTAATTAAAGATTCTCTAGTTATATATAATTTGGCCGTGCAAAATATATACTTCCATTATAGGTGAGTGTAAATACAAGCCACTAAATAAGGCACATAAGGGTCCTGGTGTATTTGTACCACTTAATCACGTCTATCAGATATAGAGGGTTAGACAAAGATGAATAGTCCACTTGAGGGAACAAGCCCTCGCTAGTAGGGCTGGCTCAAGTGTCCTCCAGAGCAGCATGAGTATAGAAATATTTCTGCAAATATAATTAATATTTCACCCAGCACTTTAAATTATTGTCCATGTCGCAATAGGGTTTGAATTAACTCTCATGATACACTTTTCGGGTTATGAAGAAATTATTCATAATATTTTAGCATTCAGTTCATGCAGGCAACTGTGAGAACGTTTTCAAACCAATAATGGAATGTTTATTCATAATAATCGCATTTTAATAGGTATTTATTTAAATAAATGCTATCCATTTTACTGTACTGGATTAAATTATACGTTAACTTAAAAAAAATCATTTTAATATACTTTTCACGAGAGAAGGGCTTTTTGTACTACCACAGGGTGTTTCAAAAGTATAGTTACAAACTTCAGAATGTGATTCGTCACTTTATTTTAGGATAGAAATTTCTGATAAACTAAGACCATTAGCCGTTTCGTTACGAAGATACAGGGTGTTGAATTTTAATTAATGATATTTTTGTTTTAAATTAATTACTCCTAATTACGATAATATTTTTTTATGAAATTTGGGAACTAAAATAATCATTTAGGGACACTTATTTTCAATATGATACTTGCCCAAATTTAACCAGTGGCGTCTGTACGAAATTTTGTTATATTTTATGTATGGATTTTGTTTCTGGTTCCTTATTTCATTTAGGACAAAAAAGGTATTTGGTGTTTTTTTGATAGGAAGAGCAATTTATAATAGGTGAAAATTAAATTTTTTGAGTCGAACAGAAATTTAATAAATTGCTATATTTTTTTATCCTGAAATCAAAACAAGATATAAAAAGAATATTTGAGAGGACAATAAATTTGTATTGTCAGCTGTTCAATTCGAAAAAAAAATTAAATTAAAAAAGGTTAGTGGCTTAAATTTTTTATAATGGTATTTTTTAACTACCCTCAGAGACGCCACCGAACGTAATAATTTAAATAATGAAACTGAAAACTCCTTGTGACTACAAAATAGCCCTGCCAAATTCAGCCAGCCACTGACATATTATATTATTTTTTAAAACCTTTGGTTCGACAACAATTGTTTTTTTTTATATGAAAAATTATTTTGTCATTTTGGATCATAAAATCAAAAGGTTACCTGAAATAAAAAGAATTATAAATATTCGTAAGAAATTGTAGTATCACCTTATATAAAAAAGAACACAGAGACAAAAAAAAATATTTTTATTTGGCTGCTGACAATACAAATCTATTGTCCCCTCAATTAATATTTTCATATCTAGCTAGGATTTCGGGTTAAAAAATTAAAGCAGTTTATTTAATTTCTGTTCGACTCTAAAATTATAATTTTCGCCTAAATCGTTCTTCGTATCAAAAAAACACCAAATACCTTTTTTGCCCTAAGTAAAATAAGGAATCAGAAAAAAAGGATATTTTTTTAAATGTCAGTGGCGTACCAAAGTTTCCATACAAAAAATATAACAAAATTTCGTACCGACGCGACGTCACTGATTAAATTTGGGCAAGTGATACATTTCGAAAATATATGTCTATAAATGCTTGTTTTATTTCATAAAATTCATGAAAAAAAATATTAACGGATTTAGGAGTTAGCGGGTTAGAAGAAGGGGGAAGACTTTTCTCCACAAATGAGAAGAGAGATTTGTGGAGAAAAGTCTTCCCCCTTCTTCTAACCCGCTATAATAGCAACTCCACTTCAAAAATGGACTTCTACTTACGATTTAGGAGTTATTTAAAAAATATAAATAAAAATTATTAAAATTCAACACTCTCTATCTTCGTAACGAAACGACTAAGGACCATACTTTATTTATTAGGACCTTCCAGCGGCGTAGCTATAAAGGTGAGCGCCGGGGGGCAAGCCCATCCGCTGGCACCTAAAAAACCTATATTTTTTGTATATACGCAAATTAATCCAAAAATAATACATCATAATATTAAACGTATATTTTTGAAGTGAAAGTTCTTAACGCGCGCCGGGAGTAAAATTTAAAGGTCGCGATCCCGACTCACGGCGGACGAGCTGGCAGAGAACGGAAAACGGTCACGGACGTTTACTGTGATATCTTTGTTAGTTTACAATATAAAAATACGGGATTTGCTCTATTACCTTGTCAGGACATAAGCGAAACTTTTATGAAGAATAGTTTTTTTTCCATTTAGGCCTTCCCTTTTTGTTAATTGAGTGATACCTAAATTTAAAAAAACTTCTTTTTAACCAAATCCGTTAAGATATGTATAAGGCTAGGGCGTATAATTATTGTGATATCTTTGTTAGTTTACAAGATAAAAATATGAGGTTTGCTCTATTACCTTGTCAAGACATAAGCGAAACTTTTATGGAGAATAGTTTTTTTTTTCATTTAGGCCTTCCCTTTTTGTTAATTCTTGACAACCAACCGAAAACTACTAAACCTGGTACTATCAGAGGAGAGGACCCTGATGATTGAGTGATGTATTTAAAAAAAACTACTTTTTAACCAAATCCCAGGCGTTTAAGTTTAAGAAGTTTCACTTCTGATATGCGCACATAGTGCACACGCTTTTTTATTTACAGGAATATGGATATAAAATATATAAACGGCAACCAATCAACAGGTACATACATATTATAAATAAAACGTATATATAAACGTAAACTAAACATGTGTAACCTTAATCAACTAATTAAACATTGGAGTCTTTCTTCGGTTTTAAATCGACGTAAATTGATCGATTATTTGATTAAAATTAATTTTTGGACAAATTCATTTTCTATGCTTAGTATTGCTAGGCTATTTAGAGTTGTCTGGCTAATGGTACCTCCTAAATACGAAACTCAAAAAATCACATACTTTTAACGACCGAAATTTTCGGAATTTTTGTCTTTGAAGTCGCATGCCGCCTTACGCAGCGTTTTTACAAATTTGCATGTACCAAATGCCGCCACGCCGGGATGCATATTTACACATCCTAATATACGACGGCACCAGGGTGCTGAAATCGGAAGTTTTGTAAGCGTCTGTAGCGCTACAAAAGCTCACTGATTTGGGCACCTAATCGCGTCTTCGTGATGCAATCAATTTGCGGCGAGAGCCTCGTGGTCGAGAGGTCTAGATGATTAGGTCTCAATTCGGCGGCTATCGGCGGCCTGGGTTCAAACCCCGTTGCTTTTTTTATTTTTTTTAGGTTAAGTTTCTAAACAGTTTTTTTCTTGATTTTGGGTATGACTTGGGTTAGCACCTGGTTAGTTCCCTTTTCTTGTATTATATAACAGCGTATTCCAGGTGCCCATATCAGTGAACTTTGGCTATGGGCCGCCCGGGTTCAAACCCCGTTGCTTTTTTTATTTTTTTAGGATAGGTTTCTAAACAGTTTTTTTCTTGATTTTGGGTATGTCTTGGGTTAGTATGGGTTAGCACATGGTTAGTTTCCTTTTCTCGAGCCCCCGTAGCGAGCGAAGCGAGCGGAGGGCTATGCGAAAAGTGAAATATTATATAACAGCGTGTGCCAGGTGCCCAAATCAGTGAGCTTTTGTAGCGCTACAAACGCTTACAAAACCTAACCGATTTCAGCACCCTGGTGTCATTGAATGTGAGGATGTGTAAATATGCCGCCGGGATATCTTTTTATTCCACATAGAATAAATAATAAATACCTTACACAAAATGTATTGGTTGGGTAAAAAGTTTAATACATATTTTGATATTTGATCTTTGATTGTATTATAATTTAATTAATTTAAAAACTCAGTTAAGCTCATGAGCATTGTTAGCATTAGCATATTTATAAATTCGGAGCGGCGCCTAAATTCTCTTGGCGCCGTGGGGCCTTGCCCCCCCTGGCCCACCCGGTAGCTACGCCACTGACCTTCTATCCTAAAATAACGTCAGGAATCACATCCCGAAGTTTGTAAACATAACCATATACATATATATTATATATCCTCTTCAAATTGTAGCCTTGACAAAGAAAATAATTTTCGAAAGTTTGTAT
>JAEQML010082484.1:0-10799 GCA_016904865.1 Pissodes strobi | reverse complement strand
TGACAGTCCCTGTGGGATAAACATAGCTGGTTCAATATCACTAGGGCCAATCTGTCTCTGCAAATCCCTTGCTACATTAACAAAAAAATTGTTAAAAGAATTAGGTGAAATCCCCGGATCAGGCTGCTGCTTAGCTGACGAAGTACCCCTATAATTATTCACTATTTGCCACATACTTTTAGCAGGATTAGACGAATTTTGAATTATATTATCATTTGATCTTTGTTTAGAATATTGTATAGATTTTTTATATTTAGATTTGGAGTCATTTCTTATTTTCTTTAGATATTCGCTTGGGTACTGATTATACAATTCTGCAAGAAACTGGAGATTATCCCTCTGCAATCTCAGGTCATTATTAAACCAGTTAACTATGTGATTCTGGTTACTTCTTTTACAAAAAGTTTTTTCTGGAAATGAAGCCATAAATTCCTCCGACAGGAAGTCAACAAATAAAGAAAATTTGTCATTCACATTCAAAGATGTGTCATTCAACAAGATTAAAAAAATGTATTTTGCCAGCCCGGGTAATTGGCCTAAATGTAGCCTTTTCAGATATTATTGATTTCGGCTGATTACGACATGGAAGATTCACCATCAAACCCAAATGATCTGACAGTCCAGTGTCAAATATATGTAATTGACAAGTTTCTGTACTCTGTATGTCAAAATAGTTATTTATGCAACAAGTGTGTAAAGTGACCCTTTTTTTATGAATGGGAATATTGTCGCATGAGCCGTAGGCGAATGCGCCAATCCCATGAATAAAAAAAGGGTACTTTACACATGAGTAGCATACAAAATTTTTTCTACTACCGTAAAATATATGAAAAAAATGAAAATATTATTAAATTACTTTACGCACTAGTGCGTAAAAGAAATAATTTTACGCACTAGTGCGTAAAATATATTATTTTATGCACTGCCCTAAATGTCAAAAAACATGTCAGATTTACTTTACGCACTAGTGCGTAAAATAACTTATTTTACGCACTGCACATTAAAAAGGCCTATTTTACGAATCTTAGAGAGTGCGTAAAGTGAGTACTTTACGCACTGTAGTAGAAAAAAGATATTATCAAGGCAATTCTTATATCTAGTTGGCTTATTATTTAACTGCAATAACCCATATGTCCCCAACAGACAACGGAGATTTAAGCAAAGCAATCTGGAGCTTTAGTCTCAAAAAGAACATTAAAATCTCCCACAAGCAACACTCTTCTCCTTTGATCAATTACATTCAGTACATTTTCAAGAATATTCAGAAAGGTGTCGAAACAGCCCCTCGGTGGCCTGTATATAGAAATTACATTTAGGTTTAATTTGGGTAGGTAAATGGCACAAATTTCAGCAGTACCTTCCATAGACATTGAATTAACAGACAAAATTACAGAAAAATCAACACAAGAACTTAACAATATACCTACCTGAACCTCCACCCTTACTATTATTTCTACATGAAGCTGCATGTTGCCAGAGTAAAGCCGTTAATCCTCAGCTCGCCTCATTTATCTTCAGTCAGCCAATGCTCGTTTAGGCATAATATCTTAACGTCTTTGTCAACCAGGAGTGCCTCAAGCATGTTCATTTTATTACGAACAGATTGAATGTTTAAATGAAAAAGCTTTACTTGACTTACTTCATTTCTGGGGCCACCGCTGTTGAGTTGCGGTTCTGTAGATTGGAAAAAAGGTTGATCAGAACACCATCCGGCCATACAGAGTGGTCCATAACCTCCCTCAGTTTGTGGCTGGAAACTCCCACTTTGAAAGAACTTTTAAAATGGTCCTTCTTCGTCATCATTTTAAAACATTTAGACCCATTAAAGTTATTTTGGTTCAGAAAATCTATAACATCCTTTTCTTTTGTACTAGGATCCAGTCCCGACACAAAAATCCATGAAAATTGAGTTCTGGTTGTCTTCATGGCCACCTTCAGTCCAAAACAGTTGGGGTTTGACCCCTTGATTGGAGTTGGTCTCTTCTCTTCATTGTTCACAGTCCTACTTTCCAGACGGTTTTTTCTTCGAGACTTTACTTCTGTCCATGTTTCACTGGGGTTATGCGTGACACCAACCGGTACACTAGGCGTATCACTTCTGGACGATTCAAGGTCAATAATTGGTTGCAAACTTGTCCGAACCACTACATCATTTATTGCTTTTGCAGCTTGGCTGTAACTTATTTCCATTTTGCCATTTGTAGATTGCACACCTGATGTTTTACTTTTTGGGGGCTTAATTGGAGATTGTCCTTGAAATTCCTCAGATTGTTTATCGGGATCAGCTAAAGGGGAGCAAATTGGAGCACATATAATTAAAGGGCTCTTTGTAGGATGAGGATGTGAGCTGCAAAAGCTGTTTGTTGGTTTGTTTACATCTAACCTAACCACACTTTGTTCCAAGGTTTTATTGGATAAATCTTCGATTTTCGTCTCCATTTCCATGATTTTCCCGTGCAAAAGCTCATTTGTGTCCATGAGGGTTAGCACAAGTTTATTTAATAAGTCAAGTCGTTTTCGCGATATAACTCATCTCTGGCAGACGCATCGTCCGTTAATTTAGGCGCAAAATGGGCACAAAAGAACACCCATTCCGAGGGTTTTCGCACCCTTCACCCGCACCAAACTACTGGGTGATATTGCCTGGTACATTGTTTACACTTAAGTTCAGTTTTTACTTCTCTCTTACAAGAGCTACACAATTTTTTTTCCGAATTTTCGGACGACAAACTTTGTTGACATTCACTTTCAGCCATATGTTGCGTAATATACTATTATTTTTCCATAAACAAACATATCAGTGGGATCTGATAATGTCAATCTTTAAATTAATTGACTTCTACGTCACCAAATATTTAAATATATTAAATTGTGTATTAGTTTATTGTTATTGCGTGACGTAATTGTTCATAACAATATTGATGCGCGCGTGTTTAAAATTCGATTCACACATAAAACTTTGCTTTCTCAAAGAAAGCGGCGGCGTTACGCAATTTTCGAACTAATTAAGTCGTAAGGAAAATAAAACAAAACAATAGTGTTACAACATTACTTTTACTACACGGATAATCTCTAACGGTAATTGTTATGGCTTGATTATACCGTGAGATAGAAGACTACTTAGATCTAAGAATCGATCACTTGTTTTAGTTCCATATCGGCTGTAGGGAAAAATATCTAGACTTGGCAACGCCTATAGCAAGTATTTCTAACTTATACAGAGCGTTTCAAAAAATTTTAACCATCGATCCCTTAACATATAATATACGCTATGTTGCACGGTGCTAAAAATATATCTAAAATAACTCGAAAATGCACGCATTTCGGCACAATTTAGTAATGCATAACAATACGTTTATTCACATGTGTCCTTATTTTTTTACTTCTACCAGCGTCGTGCAAAGAGCCAACATAATAGACATTTGAGTAGAAAAATATTATACGCCACTGTTTTATTGTAAAATTTTTGCCTGCCTTTGCTATAGAAGTTAAAACCACACAAGAATGTGTAAGTGACGCCACTGAAAAATGCGACCTAAAACACAATACAATTAACAAGCTCAGCTGGATGTTATTTATACGGATTGCGAGAAGGCTTTTGATCGGGTTGATCATGGGCTGCTCCTGGATCGGCTGATTGCAATGGGAATATCACACTCAGCTTTTCTTTTTTTGCAATCTTGCCTGCTGAATTGGATCCTGATGGTGAAGATTGGCAAAAGTATTTCAAATCGATATACGGGTACCTCAGGAGTACGACAAGGTACTGCCTTAGGGCTGCCTCTGTTCATATTGTTTCTTAATCCACTTCCCAAATGCCTCTCTGCATCCTTAGGACTCCTTTTTGCACTTTTCAAAATAAAAACTACTCCTCAATATTGCATTTTACTACAGAAAGACATCAACAACATTGTTCTATGGTTTCACAACAACAAAATGTCAGTAAATACCATCAGTTATGACCTTTACACGAAAAATATTATTGAATATGACTACAATAATGGTGGCCATAATCTGGAAAGAAAGACTGAAATTAGGGATTTGGGAGTCACTTTTTAGAGCGATATGAAGTTCAATGCACACTACTCAAAAATAGTCAATAAGGCTTACAAATCTTTGGGATTTGTGGTTAGAAATAGCAGGACCTTTGAGTTGAAAACTACAGGCTTTATAATGCCCTGGTGAGGCCACATCTGGAATATGCTGCACAAATTTGGATGCCATCAGCCCATACTCATATTGATCACATTGAAAAGATACAAAAAAGGTTCCTGAGATACCTTTATCTCAGGAAAAACAATGCATATCCATATTTGGTCTCATACAGGAGCATGCTGGCAAGCTTTCAGTTTGCAAGCTTATTGGACAAAAGAAACAAACAGGCTGTGACCTTTATATATTCTATCATAAATAATATGAAGTACAAAAACATTGTATGTAATTACATTGCATGTAGTTACCAGTTGCTGGTGTTTGTAATGAGTATATTAAATAAATAAATAAAATAATTTAAAGAAATTAAAGTTTTTAAAAAAATTAAGCGAAAACATCCAATCCATAGAATCTCACAAAAAGCTTTTTCCGAAAGAAATATTCCGTATATTTCATTATATTTTAAGTTATCTCGGGCTTAACGTGGAAATATGCTACGTCTGGCAACACAGGAACGAAACTCGCCTACTAAGAAAGCAGAAAACGACATCGGTGGCGGGATTGTTTCGTTTCCCGAAACCTCCCGAACGACCAGAACATAGGCGGAACATTTCATCTTTATTATTAAACTAGACTTAAATCGATAAAATATCAAAATAATATTCATATTATTAGAGATTATATATGTTGACAAGTAGCGTGATAGAATTTTTCGTTGACTGCATCAAATATTTCAGCAAAACTACATTAATTATGATTGCTTAGTGACGTCATTAAATATTTTGACAGTTGATCTAAGACACATCTATTATGAAGCTCTAATGACGTTTGTATGCATATTATTTATATTTTGTAATGACGTCATTAAATATGTTGATAAAGTTTTAGACTACTCTCGACATATCCATTAAGATTTCCTAATGCAATTTTTTGACAGTTGATATATGGCACACTTGTTTTTTGATGGCGTCATCATGTAGTTTGATATGTATCAAGTTGAATCAAAACAAGCTATTTAAACATTCAAGCACACTCATTTTGATTAACTTTTTGTGACTTTCTTTCTTTCTCTTTCTTTTTAGCGTGTCTCCGTCCACTGCTGAACCTAGGCCTCCTCCATCATCCTCCATCGGTTCCTGTCTTGGGCCGCCAGGATCCAATTTCTTTCAGCAATCCTCTGAATGTCATCATGCCATCTTGTTGCGGTCTTCCAATGTTTCTTTTTGACTCACGCGGCCTCCATTCCATGAGTATTTAGGTTCATTTGTTATTGTCTCTGGCCACATGACCTGACCAGCGCCACTTGAACTTTGTCGCCCGTACCACTACATAATCGATTCGTGTTCTTTGGCGGATGTCTTTAATTCGCACCCGATCTCTGAGGCTAATACCAAGCATTGCTCTTTCCATGGTGAGACCTGTTCAGCTGTTTAATTTCCTTTGCCGAGCTCAATGATATGGCCGAGAGAGTTATATTCGTTCACCAGTTCGAGAGGCTGACTTTCAACAATTATGTCCATATTGTCTCTGCTCATAATTTTAGTCTTCCGGATATTCATTTTCAGTGCTATTGCTTTGGATGCTTGTTGCAGTTCTTTTATCATAGTGGATAATTCTTCAAAAATCATTACTGATGAGCACGACGTCGTCGGTAAATCTTAGATAGCTCAGGTGTTTTCAATCGATTGGGATGCCCTTATCCAGCCATGGCAGCTTTTTAATTATGCCCTCTATGGCCAATGTAAACAGCAGAGGGGAGATCGTGTCCCCCTGTCTGACTCCCCTATTTATTGAAATTGTATCGGTGGTCCCTTCATCGTCGATCCTTACTTGCATTGTGGCATTTCCATACACATGACCTATTATTCTGGTGTATTTAGAATCGATCCTCGCATTATGCATAGCTCTCAACACAGCCCATGTCTCAACAGAGTCAAACGCCTTGTGGTAATCTCAAACTTAATATTTAATCTGTTTGCAAGTACTTTCGTACGCAATTTATATAAGATAGACAGCAAGCTAATAGGGCGGTAATTCTCTAGGTTAGTGGCGTCTCCCTTCTTGAATAGAATAATAAATTCAGCGTTTTGCCAGGCTTCCGGGATTGCTTCCTATTGCGTTTCTTAGTTCATTTGTATTTATTTCAGGTAGTTCTTCGGAGCCAACATTTATGACGGCAATACAAAAGCCGACCCAAATGACAACCTCACCTGCACGTGGTGCACCCTGCCAGATAACCAACGAGGCTCTGTCGATCGAATGTCCATCGGAAGAAACGGGCACCTCTCAACAGCCAACAGCTTCGGGCTGTAGAGAAATAGGGCAATTCCTTGTCCTTGGATCGAGAAATCGGTCCAAAAGGCGGATGAACGAAATAAGGTCAACGGCATGTAGATGTAAAAGGCAACGGGAGACCACTGCATTAAATATCTATACAGATATCTCCAGGAAATCCGTCCCAAAATCTTATTATAACATGAACGAATGGCTTTTAGCCCTGGGCAGATCTTAAATGATCAAGAGGTGCGAAGAATCCCCCGGTGTCAGCTAAATAGGATTACAAAAATAGCCACCTGGAATGTTAGAACGTTATATGCAGCAGGAAAACTACACAACCTAACCCAAGAAATGAACAGGGTGAAGATCAATATTTTGGGAGTAAGTGAAGTCCGATTGCCAGGTAACGAAGTGATACAGTCAGGAGAGAAGGTATTTTACTTCTCAGGAAACGATAATGACGACCCAAATCACCGACATGGAGTCGGAATACTACTAAATAAACAACTTAAGAACTCAGTAAGAAACTTTATTCCTATCTCTGAAAGATTTCTAGTACTCCAGCTGCGGGGCAAACCAATCAATATTAACATCATTCAGGCTTATGCCTCAACAGCTGACAACTCAGACGAGATTTTTACAAACAAATAGATCAAAGCCTTAAACTAACCAAACCGAAGGAAATCAACATACTAATGAGAGACCTTAATGCCAAAGTGGGTAGGGGCAGAGTAGAAACTGTGATTAGAGACTATGGCCTAGGTGACAGAAACGAAAGAGGAGAAAGATTAATCCAGTTTTGTGAGGAAAACAATTTGGTTATTAAAAGTACATGGTATAAATTACCACACCGTTGCCTCTATATTTGGAAGCCACCTCAAGATAAAGAACAACGCATTGTACGCAACCAAATAGATTATATCATGATTAATCATAGGTTTAAGAACCTGATAACCAGTGTTACTACAATGCCATTTACTGATATAAAAGGGGTGTAAGACAAGGCTGCGTTTTATCACCGATGTTGTTCAATCTCTACTCGGAAAGAGTGTTTTTGAGTCGGTTTTGGATAACCCTATAGGTATTACAGTGAACGGGATACATATCAATAATATCAGATATGCAGATGATACTGTAATAATCGCGGATAATGCAAAAGATCTTCAGGAATTATTGAATCACGTAAATGAAACAAGCACAAGATTAGGCCTGAAAATTAATATAAAGAAAACGAAGTTTATGGTCGCAAGTAACGCAATTTCAGTATCTGGGATGTATGTTGAACCAAAATTGGGACCCAGAACAAGAGACTAGATGTAGAATAGAAAAATCAAGAGCAATCTTCCTCAAACTCAAAAAATTCCTCACAAATAAAAATCTAAATTTCAAACTAAGATACAGAACTCTAAAATGTTACTTTTGGTCAGTTCTTTTGTACGGTGTGGAGGCCTGGACATTAAAAGCAAGTTCCATAAATAAATTGGAAGAATATCATGGGTAGACCACATAAGAGATAAAGAAGTTCTTCGAAGAGCACAAATAGAAGATCGTGAGTTTTTCGAAGTAATCAAACGGAGAAAAATATCATACTTAGGATATATTATGAGAGGAGAATGCTATGAATTCCAGCGCCTTATCCTTCAAGGTAAGATCGAAGGAGGAAAGAGGGGAATAGGAAGAAGGAAGCTATCGTGGTTGCGGAATATTAGACAATGGACGGGAATAAGTAGTTTTCAAGAACTCCAAAATGCTGCAATTGAGAGATACATATGACGGACGCCTACGCAAGAATTTGCATGGCACTCGAAAAAGAAGAAGAAGTGCGTGTCTTCTTATGTCGGCTATTGGTGGTTGTTTAGCCTAGTTATATAGGGCTTCGTAGAAAGTCTGCATTACTTTAGCGATCTCGCTTTTCCCACATACAAGATTTCCTTGGCCATCCTTAAACTTCGCGATATGAAGTTTTTCTCTGGTTCTCTTCGACTTGAGCACCTTCATGTTCATGTTATTCTCGTTGATTCGTTGGAGAATCTAGGTCTGTTTTTCTGCGTAGCTCAATCAATGTGTTGGTTTCTTTACTAATTTTTGTTTCTATATAATACAGTCTTTATTGCTGTTTGGATACTTCCTGTTATTTTCTTTGAGAGATCGTCTAGGTTTAATTCTCTTAGGTTTACGGTTGGCTCTAGTTTGTTCTCGATGATAGTGTTATATTTTCTCTCTTATCTGCGAGCTCTATTATCGACGGGCGCATGCTCTTTTCTATTGGCCTTTTGCGTTCCAGTCGAGTGTTGATCCTGAACTTGGCTCTGACCAATGGGTGGTCACTGCCTGTGTTAAAGTGGTTTATTGCAGAAACATCAAGACAGATATTCTTGTTCGTTGATAGAATATAATCGATTTCGTTCTTTACCGTGCCATCTGGGCTTCTCCACGTCCACGTTCATTGAGGAGGCTTTTTGAAAAAAAGGTGTTCAAGCAACAGAGATTTTCACGACAGAGCAAGTTTAGGATTACCTGACCTCTATGGTTTCGCTCTCACAGCCCGATGTTATGCGGGTCTAATGCATTTCGTCGACCTAGCTTCGCATTAAAATATCCTAATATTATCTTAGATTTTGTTCTTTCAGAGTTCATTGCTATTGTTATATCTTGATAAAATTGTTCGCATTCTTCTTCCGTAGACTGGCTGGTCGGAGCAAATGCTTGGATTATTTGCACGTTATGCATCTTGTTGAGCTGCATCGTGATATATATGACTCTGGCTGAGATTGCATGAGTTTTGGTAACAAGGTGTTTAATCCTTCTATGTATCATTATGGCCATTCCTCCAATATAAAGGTGATTTATTGGTTTTTTTGAAATAGCAAATGTCCGGACTTTATAATGTTACTGGCTTCACCACTTAATCTTGTTTCACTAATTTAAGCTACATCCCATATTCTGCTTCCAAGTTCATTCTCCAAGCTCTCAAGGTGTCCCTCCAGTCTCTAGTGTCTAGAGACACTTATTTGGGTATGTTTAGTGACGTCATGTGTAATTTGACATAAAGCAAGTTGGATTAAAATGCATCCATCAATTTACTTTAAAAATAACGTCATAAATTACGTTGACATAAAACAATTGATTCGAGATACGCCCTTGTTTCTTCGTCTAGAACTAAAAAGATGCATTAGAATGTAGGTCTAATTTATTTTGAACACAATGTATAATATCAGACACATCTGTAATAAAATTCGCAAAAAAAAAATCGCGAAAAAAACATTCGAAACTGCAGACCTTAAAAAATTAAATTTCAAAATTAACTAAATATGATAGAAAAGTGCTGTTTTCATGATTCAAGAGAGAAGAAATGACTCTGTAAGTCGTGGAATATTCAAGCCGATACAATATTATTTAAGCCTTTCACAGGGTCACAAATTCTTAGGACAAAATACTTAGGACAATTCGCTAGCGTCCGTTTTTTAGGGCAAATTATTGGCGGAGCAATAGTGATTTCCATGGAAACGGAGGAAAGGCATCTACAAACTGGCCTTGTTCTTTATAAATACATGTAATATTTTATTTCTTTTTGTTTTTGAGTTTCTGACACTGTTCTATGATTAGGTTATAGAAAACAGGCGATTTGACATTATAAACTCATTAATTTTGGCGAGATGATAGCTTGGTGTTCCGTTATCTATATTTTGTAATGACGTCAATAAATATGTTGATAAAGTAGAATAATGTTAGACTATTTTCGACACGTCCATTAAGATTTCCAAATGCAATTTTTTGACAGTTAATCCAAGGTACAATTGTTTCGATTTTTTTTAGATGACGTCATCATGTAATTTGAAGTTGAATCAAAACAAGCTATTTAAATATTCAGGCACACTCATTTTGATTCATTTTTAGTGACGCCATCGTGTAATTTGACATAAAGCAAGTTGGAACAAAATACATCCATCAACTTACTTTTTAAATGACGTCATAAAATACTTTGACATAATACGATTGATTCGAGATACATCCGTTAGGAATTTATTTCCATTAACGTTATCAAATATTCTGATATCGTAAGTTGGCGCTAGACACACCCATTGTGATTTTTTTGGTGACGTCACAAAATATTTAATATTAGAATACTGTCGGCATAGTTGATCGAAGGCATATTCTTTTTGGGTTTTTTTAATGATGTCATCATGTAATTTGGATATAAAGCAAAAAAAAACGTAATAAAATACTTTGACATAAAGCAATTGATTCGAGACACGCTTTTTACGAATTTCCATTATCGTTATCAAATACTTGATATCGCCAGATAGCACTAGACACACCCATTGTAATTTTTTTGGTGACGTCATAAAATATTTAATATTAGAATACTG
>JAEQML010082480.1:0-10801 GCA_016904865.1 Pissodes strobi | reverse complement strand
GATAAAAAATATAATTCGTACAAAAATGTAGATGAATTATATATGAAAACATTCATAATTATATATAATATAATATCCTACAGGTTCATATAATAATCTCGACTTTTGGGTATACTGCCCTTTTGCCCGTTATGATTTTTTATTACCTTCGGATTTTGAATTAATATAATAAAGCCTTCATTCTGTGAAAATTTCAGCTTGTAACCCCGAGGTGCCCACTGAAATCATTTTATAGGAGGCTTTTACTGCGTTGGGCACTCTACTATGAAGGGAGTTTTGAATTGACTTTCAGGCTTAGTACTGGTTTCAGTTTCCATCGGGACGCCGCGCGCCGTCTTATCTGCTGGGGACGGAGCCACTAGTGTTGGCTCGTTGCTAGCTGACGCAATATCGGGTGTTTTTTCATGCGGTGGCGTGACCTCCAAGGTTGTCTGGAGGTCATCTGTCGCATGCTGCAAGTCACGTACGTCACTTTTTTTGCTCTTCGGTTTTTGTTCGACTTTCATTTTTTTATTGTAAGTCGGTGAAGTTTCGCTCTTTCCTTTCGCAAGGGTAGAGCTTTTACTGGTGGAAGCTTTTTGGCCGCAGTCAACTCTGGCTTCGACATTCTTGACGTTTTTAATGCCTTTTGGGTGGGCTTCTCTGACATATTTTATTCATTGGAAAAACGCATTTTCTAGCTCACTTTGCTGTGAGTCAGCGTTATTGAAAATGTCAAGCCACTACGAGCATTTACTGCATCGTGGGTTTGCTTTAAAGTCGGCAACTATTTTTTCTATTTCCTTTAGGGATTTAGCCCTGTCGCTGCGTTTGGAGTCCCGAGATAGAGATGATAGCTCGTCTCCCGTCTCCTCGGACATTGAAAATGTGTGAATGCCTTGGCTATCAGCGTGAATAGATGTATTGGAATTCGACATTGCGGTAAAGTCGAGGATCCGTCCCCGAAACTCAAAAATCTAAGACTTCTTGGCTAGGGCTTGAATTTGATAACAAATTCAAGTTGTGCCATATAGAGAATATACACAAAATGTGATTTAACTATATATCGAGTTAATATTCCCGAAATTCGAGTTTAAATCGCGAGCGGGCTCAATTTATCTGGATACCCCGCGAAATCCAGTCCGCATAGTACGATGGTTACCATGCGAATAGAAAGTCTGTCATAATGCGCCACCAAAAGGTGAAACCTCAATCTATGACACATCCCCGCCACAACAAACTTATATGGGGGAAACCTCTGCAAGGAGAATACTCATCCAGGGAGACCAGACTGTTAAAAATCTAGACAAACAACTGCGAAGTAGCTTTGGAAAGAATGTGTGCAGGCTGACTATGACCAAACCTAATGCCTCCTACTTAAGAATCTAGACAATTTAGTGAAGGGTTTCACAGAGGACGACTTTGTTATCATTGGCTGTGGATCCAATGATGTTGGCACTGGTATTTATCCTAGTATTCGTCATATTAACAACAGTATTAAATCTTATTTACATACTTATATAATATTTTTATCTTGCCCTATTATAGTTAAGAAGTTATCATTTTGTAATTTTAAGTTAAGTAAGTTCATAGATTGGGTAGATAGATTCATAAAAACCATATTTTATTCTATATATCTGTGATAAAAGGGACACCAAGTTGATAAACTTTGAACTGTCCCAATCCTTGCTTGAGCATTATAAAAATCGCAAAACGGAAGATATCAAATCTAATTCATATTGCATGTATTTACATCAGTGAATAATAGAGAATATGGTCTACAGGAAGACAGACTCGATAAACTTAGAATTACCCTAGTAAACAATTACTATAACGTCGTAGCCTTGTTTGAAACTTGGCTCAATGATTCTGTATCTACTGCAGAATTTAGTACTAACTGATTTATGATGAGGAAATGTCAAATTTTCGATGATGATCAAGAAGCTTTATGCATCAAAATTAAACATAACAATAAATATTTTTTATATGTGGTTTTGGTCTATGCTCCTAATAGCCCAAGTTCTGTTTATGAGCAATTTTCCTAAAAAATTGAATCTAATTTTATCCACAAATCAAATCAAATCAAGCTTTATTGTCAAGAAATAACAATTCCTATAGACAAAGCACTAACATACAAAATACAAAATAATAGATACAAAACAAAATAAAATAACAGATATACAAACATGTCCGAACTACATCTAGATACATAGGAACGTTTACCATTACGAAATACATTTAAAAGTTTTCCCCAAGAAACTCGGCCACGCTATAATAGGCTCGGGAAATAAGCAATATTTTAACTCCCCTTTTAAACCCCCTATCATTCTGCATCTGCTTTAAGTGGATGGGTAAGTGATTAAATAGCTGCCTACTGTTGTAAATGACAGAGTTCTTTGTTCGTGTAGAAGTGGGTATAGGCAACGGTAAATTACCAGCAGTCCTAGTGGGATAATGATGTATGACATTTGTGTCACTCTTATATTTTTTGTGCATTAAGGAAACAGATTCCAAAATAAACAAGGCCGGCAATGTTAGTATACCGTGCCTAAGAAAAAGTGGTTTACACGAATCTCTCGGACGGGCTCCATACATGCATCTAACCGTTCTTTATTGCAAAACAAACACGCTATCAAATAGTCGCCTTGCTACACACTCCCCAAAAACAAATTCCATACCTCAGATGCGACTCGATCAGTGAAAAGTATGCATTCCTAACAATGTGAGCATCCAGATTCCTTGAGACGACCCGAACTGCATAGCAATTTGAAGCGAGCCTCGAACTAAGCTTGTTTATGTGGCCCTCAAATTTAAGTCTGCTATCGATAAAAATACCCAAAAATTTATTTTCCGACAAGTTACTCAAGCTCTCACTCCCCAAACTCACAACATCCAAGTTACATCCAAAGGACATCACACCAGTCTTCGATACATTGAGTGACAAGCAGTTTGTATCGCACCACTGCTTAATCTTTGCCAAATCAGTGTTTATAGTTTGGCCGAGTACCGTGACATCCTTATTATGCCACAGAATGGTTGCGTCATCCGCAAACAGGGTCAACTGTCCAGAGATGTCCAGACCCGAGAAATCATTAATATAAATTAAAAATAGTATCGGGCCAAGAATCGATCCCTGAGGCACACCATAGTCCAGCTTTCGTTGTTCAGAACTGCACTGATTAAAACAAACACTCTGAAGTCTTTCCGTTAGGTAATACTTAACCAGCTCAGTGATGTCCCTCGAACCCCATATGACTCAAGCTTCCACAGCAGTATTCCATGGTCCACACAGTCGAAGGCTTTCGACAGATCGCAGAACACTGCTGCGGCGGCCTCCCCATCGTTGAGTTCCAAGTATAGGTCTTCCAAGAATGCAAACACTGCATCCGTCGTCCCCTTTGCAGTCTGGAAACCAAACTGTTTAGGGCTCAATATTTTATTGACCTCCAGGAAGGAGACCATTCTTGTTTTGGAAATCTTCTCAACGACCTTCGACAAAGTGGGCAGAAGAGCAATCGGTCTATAGTGTGAAGGACATTTCCCATCACCACCCTTAAATAATGGAGTAACAGTAGCAATCTTCAAAGAAGAAGGAAATGATCCACTAAGAAAAGACACATTAATGCATTCGGCCAAGACCCCCAAAACCGAGTCCGGGAGCTTCAACAATACTGTTGCAGAAATATCATCCCAACCCGATGTTTTACCATTCCTTATTTGCCCAAGAACTGCTCTTAGTTCCAAGGTATCAGTCGGTGTAAAATAAAAGGAATTCCTTACAGACACATTCTTTAAATATTTTCTATAGTCGCTATATAAATTTGCTTTATTCGAAAGTGAAGCCGCTACAGAGCAGAAAAAATCATTCAATTGATCAGGAGACAGCCCAGAATCTGCCCTGTCATACCTACTCTTACCCCTAATTTCGTTGACAATATTCCAAGTTTCTCTTTGTCTGTTTCTGGAAGAATTAATTCGATCTTGGTAATAGATATCTTTAGCAATCTTTATGGTACGACGATAAATCATTCTATATCTATTAAAAAATTTAGTGAAGAATATATTGTCAAGGAAGAACTTCCTAACATAATGCAGACAACGCAGATTCCTGGAAGAAACTCTTATTCCCTTTGTTACCCAGGACTTTCTAGATGTATAACTTAAATATTTAATTGGAAAACAGGAATCAAAATGCATGCACAGCCTCTTGTGGAAAGTCCCAAGAGGATCGGTGTCACCCAAGACAGACTGCATTAGCATTACAAACTTCCGCGAACCTATTATAGTTCGGCCGTGTAAACAGTCTACCCTTTCTTTTTCGTCTAATTGCACCATTATTCTTTTTCTTCACGACAAACCTACACGAAATAGCTTCATGATCAGACAGTGCTGCATTTATTACTTTACATTCAACTTTATCTGTTTCTATATTAGTACACACGTAATCAATTAAAGTAGATGAGTGAGCTGTAATTCGCGTAGGTGAGTCCACTGCCATTTGCAGATCAAACGAAGTTAATAGCCCCCCCAGTAACTGCGCATCAGCATCATGTGAATTCATAAAATGTATGTTCCAGTCGCCACAAAGAATTATGGCAGACCCTATAGGTAAATCCGACAATACAAGCTCAAGCCTAAGCATAAAATCAGCAACGTTGCCCGTTGGAGCTCTGTACAAACATAAAACAAACAACTTCATGTCAGGACAATAAATCACTGACATTTCAAACACCCTATCCTCCACTAAATGACTAAATCTACCATACATTTCAAAGTAACACAAGGTCAAGAATGACTCCTTCACAAGTATCATTGTTCCCCCATGAGTAAGATTCGAGCGACAATAACCATCCAACACTACATAATGTTGTAAACATATTGGTTCTCCAGGTCTCAACCAGAGAGCAGAGGAGCACTAGTTCTGGATGATTCAGACTATCCAGCAAGACAGAAAGTTCATCCGATTTATTCCTGACCGACTGGATATTCAGAACCATCATTGACATGGAGATAGAAGGATAGAGGGGTCTAAAAATTATTATTTCCCCCTACAACATGCCTATTCTCCATTTACTCGCTTCTAAAATTATCATCATACACGTTGTCGGAATGAGTACTCGAATGAAGGTCAATGCACCTAGGCACAGATATAAGTGCTGCTCTGGTGGAACAATAACTCGTGATGCAGTCCGATATTAACGTGCTCAACGCCATGCGTGTGAGCCTAGGGCCTTGCCCAAACTTAAAATTTTCTATTGTCATTATTGAGGCCCTACTCTTCCTACTATACAATTTGAGATATTGCTTTATTCTACTATACATATACTTATTATTATCTAACTGAAGGTTGCTTTCGTAGCAAACAATCAAGTTAGTGAATCTGCTAATTGAGAACACTTGTCTTAAAACCGCATTCCCAAGCACTCTCCTAACGTTAAAACTCAGACATACAACAACAAAATCATTCTGTGCATAGTTCTGGGTGGCATTAAAAATGGTCTTAGTTATTTCTTCAAAGGGTGCAAATGGTTTCACTATACCTGTCACTTCATATAAGTCATTGCACAGAAGAGAGTTTAAAATCACTGAACAGTTCCTGGCACTTTCATCTCCCAGAATCAAAATTCTCCTCCTGATGCGACCACCATCTGATTTCCCCTTATCAGACATCATTCTGGAATCGTTCATTTCTTCTGAAAGTAACACACTCGGTCCGCAGCTGTTGAATTCGTGAAGTTGTTTCTCCAGGCGTGAGATCTCGATTACATGCAATTTATTTTCAGCTGAAAGTGTTTCAATTGAAGTAGCTAAACTTAGCCTCAAATTTTCTAGATCAACAATTCTGTCTTTTAATTTTATATGTTCCGTTGTTAGCCTTAAAATATCCATTTCCATATCATTAGAAACTGACCGATTAGACTCGTTTTGCATATTTGGCGAAACCAACTGGTTTCTCAGCAGTGATATTGCTCCATTGACTGTGTTATCCTCAGTTTGGGCATCATTGTCTTTGGTAGCGATATAAGTTTGAGTAGAAGAATTTCGATACTCTATCTGAGAAGCTGTGAGATCCAATATCTTTTTACGAAGTTCATGAATCTTCACATTTAAACGAGTTATATGCTGCATCTTGCAGTCATTTTAATTTTTTAAATCAGCTATTATACCTCTCAAATCGTCAATGACCTCCGTGTCACCCTCCATAGCTCTTTCCGAGCACCGCCGTGAGCACCATATTAACTGACCCTCCACAACCTCATAAGTTTTCCTGCTTCTATTGAAGCAGCTCTGGTGATACACCTTTTTACAAATCAGACATATTAAGTTGGGATGCTCTTTCAGTTTGCAACAAGAAAAGTGGGTTGCCATTTTTTTTACCAATTTAGATCATAATTTCATAATGTTAAGCTATTATTATTAAACAATCTCCTAAAACCCGGTCCTGCATTAATAATTTTAACAGTGAAGACCAATCATACAACAAAAAGCATCAGGCATTGTTGAAGAAATAAACATTGGGCAAAAAAGAGCATAGTACATCAGGAAATTATATTAGCTTGCCATTAGCATTGTAGCATTCTTGGAATTCCATAAAACGACTTTATATCGATGTGTTTGCGAAACAATAAAAACATATCCATTTTTTTTTCTTTCAAATTATACACGGATTGATAATGATTACACCACTTGACACAATTTATAGTTTTATTCACACCGACACAAAAAAACTACCATAAAATAAAATATAAACCCCCAAAAACTTAGTAAGTTTCCGGAGCCGATAAACGTCCGTCAAACATGTTTGACGGACGTTTATCGGCTCCGTAATTCCGGTAATTCCGAACTAGTTATTTTAAGTGACTTTAACATTATCTTATCTTCTTGTGTAAATTTAAACATTCTGTAGTCATTTTGACAACATTTCTGTTACTGTGGTCACTGTGGTGGAGGATTCTCTCTTACCTTAGACCATCAGCATCCTCCCTCTCTTGGAGTCTCTCTTAATGCTAACTCCACACTTCAGTGCTGTAAAATTGTTTCTACAACCAAATATAATTTTAAGAAAGCTAATTTTTTGTTTATGTATCATCTTTTTAAAACTCAAAACTGGGATAAACTTGGAAATTCTACAGAAGTCAATGCAGCCTTGAACGTCTTTTACAATACTCTTGACAGCATATTTCAGAAATTACTTTTAATGACAAAACGTATTCGGGACCCCAAAAAATTGCAAACGGCTTTGCCGAATTTTTTAAATCCGTGTTTATTAATGACATGCAGGTCATTTCCTGAGAGATCTTACTTTTGTGATAATCCAAGCATTGAGGCCGAAATCAGAGAGGCTGTTCAGAACCTCAGGGGTCTAGTCTTGCTCCTCTCCTCTTTTTGATGCCCATCAATAGTATTATAGGAAATTTGGAGAATGTCAAAGGATTGTTGTTTGCTGATGACTTTAAGTGTTTTTATATTATAAACTCTTATCACGGACTGTCAAACTCTGCACAGTGATTTCTGTAATGTAGCAAATTTTTAATACCAATGTGAGTAAATGGACATGAATGTGCTTTACTCTCAATAAACACAGTCTGCATTATGACTATAATTATAAATCCAACAACATCAAAAGAGTTGTCAAACAGAAGGATCTGGGAGTGACATTTGGGGTTAACCTTACATTTCCTCATCCTATTGTGACAAAAATTGAAAGTGCTCAGAGAAGGGGGAACTTGCATAAAAATTAAATTTGAAAAATATTACTCACAAACATAATTTAATACTATTAAAAGAACCACAGTTCACAAAAAACTATTTTTTTATTTTCGTATAATAAATATAAGCAATTAAAAACTGCATAATTCAAATTTTTCTTGTAACGGTTGTGACGTCAAGTAGCTCGTTTGTCGTCGCGCCTGACGGACGGCAGAGCATTAAACGTCTTAACTTCCATTATTATTATTAATATTAAAGCACAAATTTTTTATTGCAAATTAAATATTGCGATTTAAGGGCTGATATTTGGTGTGTGCTGTCTCTATAGGTAGGCAAATATATTAAAGAAATAAAAAAAAAATGTTCAAGTTCCCTATTGCTGGTTTCATAGCTAGAAACACAAACATCTTCAACATAGATATGTCTACACCTATTTGACAGCTTGGTTTTGTCCATATTAGAATATTGTTCAATAATTTGGTCGCCGCTATACAACGTTTGGATCACGGTCATTGAAAAAGTTCAAGTTTGGTACTTATCCATAAAGAGGGTGTGATAATGAGTATCTGTTGGGTGTCTCTGGGAGGCTTTTGTAGTAGAAAAGACGATCTAAAATAGTTCTTTGCACCATGTATAAGTTACTGAAAGATGAAATAGAAATTATTATTAAATTGGGTTTTTGACTCGAATGGATTCGCCAAAGTTGTTTCGCATATACGAAATTCTAGGTTTGGCTAAAATTTATTTAGGGAAGGATTTGAAAAAATGTCATAATCTAATTGAAGAGCATTAAAAACCATAGTTTTCCGATGCTGTAGTTCCGCAAAGGCATTCTGCCTCCTAACAGAGTGGTTCAATGCATGTAGTCAATACAAGGTCGGTTTCGCGTGTTTTAAAAAACTTTATGCTAATAGATTTTTGTTCATAGAAGATCTTCTCATTGATAATAAAGGTAAATTCAAATATGCTAGAATGTCGATACTATCGATTTTACTGTAGAAACCGATTTGATATCTGTAACAAAAATGTAAATACATTATTCTTAAACACAACAAGGACCTATCCCTTGCATTTTTGGCCCGGTATTTCCAGTTAAATATGAATGCATTGGTATATTTAAGTTTCATTTACCACATATTATTTATCCTTAATAACTTTAGTAGATTTGGACGTCTGTAAAGTTTGCTTGAGTAAGCAGGCAGGACTACTATATAAATACCATTTAAGGCACGTAAAAATTCTCGATTTAGCTTTTGAAAGTTGTATTGATTTAGAAGATTTTGATAGCGCCTTGGATTATGGTTTGGAACTTATTCAGGGGTATCGGTAAGTATAGCACAATATTGGAGAAAGTACCAAATCGTGTTTACTATATACAGTTTCTGGGTCTGGTGTCATATAAGCACTGTCGATTTTAAAGATTTTTTTGGGTTCAATGGAAAGATTACATCAAATGGAACACATAAATGCAAAAAAAATTGCGGATGAAGCACTTTTGACGCCAAAAATTGAAAAAGAAATTTTATAAATGAGTGACATTTAAATGCGAAAACTCTCGCAATATGACGTTAATGATAGCAATTTACTTGCAATGTTGTCAGACTTGGCCAACCTTCTTGATTTTCAAGTAAGCAAATTGCCAAGTCCAGAAGCATGTTTCATACATTTTTTTTTTGAAAATTTCATTGAATTTTTATGAAAGAATTGAAAAATTGGTAACGACTAATTTGACAATTTATAGAAAATTTCATAAAGTAGAATAACAACTTGTGAAATATGTTATATATGCTGTGGTGAAAGTAACTAAACAAGCGCGCAACCGCAGCTAACCCAAACTAACCAACACTAACCCAAACTAACCAAAACCAAGCCACACTAATCCAAACTAACCAAGAATAACCAAAACTAACCCTAATTAGCCAACGTAAAGAGACAAGCGCGCTACGCGCGCTTTTCTCTTCGCTGTTCCAAACTAAGCAAAACCAACCGAGCCTAACCAAAACTAACCCAAGCTAATCCAGAGTAACCAAAAGCTAATCCATACTAACCAAAATTAACCCAGATTAACCCTAACTAACGAAAGTAAAAAGAACAGCGCGCTGTGCGCGCTTTTATATTCGCTATCCCAAACTAAGCAAATCCAACCAAGACTGACCAGAACCAACCCATACTAACCAAAGCTAACCCAAACTAACCCTAATTAACCAAAGTAAAGAGACAAACGCGCTACGCGCGCTTGTCTCTTCGCTAACCCAAACTAAGCAAAACCAACCCAGACCAACCAAAACTAACCCAGACTAACCCTATGTAACCAAAGTAAAGAGACTATTCCAAACTAAGCATAACCAACCCAGACTAACCAAAACTAACCCAAACTAACCAAAATTAACCCAAGCTATCCCAGACTAACCAAAACTAACCCATACTAGCCAAAACTAACCCGGACTAACCCTAATTAACCAAAGTAAAATGGCAAGCGCGCTACGCGCGCTTTTCTCTTCGCTATCTCGAACTAAGCAAAACCAACCCAGGCTAACTAAAACTAACCTATACTAACCAAAACTAAGCCTAATTAATCAAAGTAAAAACAAGCGCGCTACGCGCGCTTGTCTTCCGTGTTCCAGATTAAGCAAAAATAATCGAAACTAACTTTAATTAGCCAAACAAGCGCATTGAGACGAGCGCGCTACGCTCTTGACCAACCTCGCCCATCACAAAATCAAAATGAACCCAAAGTAACAAAACAAACGAACTACGCGGGATACTCTCTTAAACTAATCCAAATGACCTTTTAAATTTGTATCTATTTCAATAAACTAAATAAATTAGTTTATATGACTTATTATTAAAAGTGACCCACTTCTAGCGTAACATCTAATTCTAGTAAAACATATATTCGAATTATTGTTATTTTATTAAGCAAAACCATTAGGAATCATGATTTATAAGAAGTTTTCGTCCCACGGAACTTTTGAAACATATTCAACACGAGGCTGTTATATTTTAGAACCAAATAGAAATTACATTTGGCAACATCTATCCGTACAACAGCCAACTGAGCCGTGCTAAGCCAATGCCACCTATACTACAGAATACAGAAGATGGCCTTGGC
>JAEQML010082479.1:0-10802 GCA_016904865.1 Pissodes strobi | reverse complement strand
TTATTTATTTTCTTCTTATAGTGCCAAAAAAGATGTTGGGTACAAGACACAAGATTTAATTATATAGACATGAATTAAATATGTGTACTTATAATTACAAACCTGTGTTAGTTTGACAATAACCCACATTAAAAAATATGGTTGCTATCACGAAACAGTTCTTTAATTCCATCACTACAAATTTTTGTCCTGCTATAATTAACACACCTGAACACAAAATCGTTTCAACAACAACGGGTGGGTTGGATGTGATAAAAGAGAGTATTTCAGAATTCATATTAGTCATTTACCTTGATAAGATAAGTAGTCATATACGATATATTTTTACCAGCAGTTAATCTAGGATAAATAAATAAAATTGTCAAAGCATTAAGAGAGCTGGCGAAATGTGTGATAATATTGAAACGACATTCAGATATGATGGTGTTTTTCGGAAGCTGCTAAATCGCACTAAATACATGAAAAGAAACACGATATTTCCTTTTGAAAACGGTTTATTTTTCCATGAAACCAAATAAAATTAGAAAACTGCTTGCGTTTAAGACGACCAATCAAAAATATTATTACTTCCCTTTTCCGTATCCTATTCATTAAACAAATGACCCAGCTTTCTCACGAATGGCCATACATTCGTAAGAGACTCTTGAAGTGGAGCTAATTTCATAATTAATACATTTATTTATTCCTGTTATACTTAATACAACTATAGCAAAACACAGGGTTGTACTGTCTATTACTTTTTTTGAATCAACGCTCACACAGCCAACCTGCCATGTAATTCGTTTTCGAATTACTAAGACATCCTTTAACATCTGAACAAAATATTCACTGATTGTGAGTTTCGACTCTATGCCAAAAAAACTAACAAGACAATTAAATAAATATGTACCGCTAACGTATAACACTAATCTATTATATGTTGTAAATACGTTCTATATTGTTATGGAGAATGCAATTGTTGCCTTTTTCTCCACTTCATTTCTACGCTTCATTTTAAACAGCATAAGTGCTAGTTTAGTGACTCTAACGAAGCTGAAAATCCTAAAAGAACTGGATAACGGTCTAGGTTTCGCGGAGCAAATCTGCCCCCGTTGTCAAGGACGAAAAATCTAAAAATGAAAATGGTTAGTTAATGCAATTGAAACAGTAAAAAGCTCGTGTACTTTGCCAAGTTTTGAATTGATTTTGACAAGATGACGAGAATAAAGTTATATCGTTAATAATGACTGGATACTAATTAATTAATTAACTAAATCGTTAAACAAAAATCATTGAATTTTTCCTAAACACATAAAACCAAATTGTAGATTACATATATAGCATCTCAAAAATGTATCAATTATTTACCTAATAACACCTCATGAACACACTAACCTAACAGACCAATAATTAAACCAACAGATGATATTATTCTCGTCATCTTGTCAAAGTCAATTCAAACCTTGACAAAGAGGCTTTTATTGTTTTAATTGCATTTACTAACCATTTTAATTTTTAGTTTTTTCTCCCTTGACAACGAGGGCAGATTTGTTCCTCGAAAGGTCGACGGTTTTCCAGTTCATTTAGGTTTTTCAGCTTCGTTGGGGTGACTAAACTAGCACTTGTGCTGTTTGCACCCTAGGGTTAGGGCCGAAGCGGTCTCATTCTTCAAAAAGCGTACAAATGAAGTGGAGAAAAAGGCAACAATTTGTCAGATAAAAATTAATCCTCCACGACAATATAGAATATATTTACAGTAAAGGTATGAGCCTAACATTTGTTCCACTTTTAGAGATTTAGAACATAAACATAAAAAGTTATTGCATTCTGAAAACAGTGTAACATTTTTACACAAATATGAAAACAATAGCTTGATTCCAAAAGGTTTAAGACTTAAAGCACCATACAACATCCAAAATAGAATAAAAATCTTAGAAACAGCAAGTAATGCTCTCTCGAGAAAGATTACAGTTTCATAGATTTAATAAATATAAAATTTAAAAAGACATTAATAATTTAAAATTTAACTTGAGAAAACAAATTTTAACTATTGATTGCAATCACATTTGCAACTGCGTTTACAAGAATTATTTAATAATTTTTGACTATAAAAAACGTATTCTTAAAAATAAATTAAATAATCTAATTCAAGAAATATTCATCAATGAAATATCTAATGCCAAAAATAACGACTTTATTGGCAAAGCTGTAAACAATTTGTCTAATCTGATTTGAAAAACTTGTTCTTTCTAAAGGGTTAAATTACTTAGTTAGTCCTAAAATCGTTCCTAAGTTTGATATCATTTCAGCAATTGAAGCACTAGAAAAACCATTTGAAATTAAACGAAACTTAATACACACAGAGCAAAGAACATTACAATCACTGAAAGGAGATAACACTATAAAATAATTCCAGCCGATATAGGCAATTCAACCGTGGTAATGGATTGCTTACGATGAAAAGTTAATGTCTCTTTTAAATAACGGTAATTACTCAATACTAAATAAAGACCCATCAGAATATATTGAAAGATAGATATACGATATGTTAAAAATCACAAGAATCAGTTCAACGATATAGAAAGTTTCAAATAACATCACACAATAGCAAAACACCTCATTTTTATGGAGTACCAAAATACGCAAACCATATACCTTTACGTCTATTAGTAAGCTGTATAAATTCACCTACACACTCCATTCCTAAATACCTACTCAACATTCTTAATCCACTCGCAAACAACACTAGTTCATATATAAGAAATTCACAACATTTCTTAGAAAAACTATCACAAATTAATTTAAATCCTAACGACACCCTTATGAGTTTTGGTGTTGTTAGTTTTTTACAAATGTGCCTGGTGATAAAACTTTAAATATTGTAAGAAATAAATTAGAAAATGATACTTACCTTGGTGAACGTGCAAAACTTAATATTGACACTATACTAGATTTGCCTTCTTTTTTGCATAAAAACTACTAGGTACCAATAAAACAATGGTATGGATGGGTTCGCCACTATCACCTTTATTAAGTCATATTTTATTGGAAAATTTTGAACTAAACCTTGTTGATAATATTATAAATATAAAGCTTAAATTTGGTGGAGTTATATAGATGATAATTTATCCAGATATCGAACATTTTCTTAATGATTTTCTTAATGATATTTACACGAAAGGACCTGCAATTCAATTCTCTATAGTTTTCTCATTGTTTAGCATTCTTATAAAAAAGGGCTTAAAGGGTTTCGAAACAAAAATATACAGAAAAACTACACATAAAACTGATATTGAAATTTGAAATCAATCACTCAATAATGGTTAATAAAGAGGTAGTAAAATAATGTCTATAATGAAAATAATTTGTAATAATCAAAATTTTAACGTAGAAAAAGGATTTTTTCTTCAAACGTCAGTAAATCCGTCATTACTCGACTGTGTAGGCGGCCGTGAAGTTTCGTTTTTGCTCCGCCGGAGCTTTACTTTTCACTTTTCCGCCGGCGGAGGTAAAAGTGTTGTCATAGCAACATAGATACAATACAAACAGACAACAAAATAAGCGTCAACAACTCAAGATTTATTACACTACAATTTGTATTTATCACTCAATTTGTGACTGCATTTCTAAAAATCACTAATTTAGGAACAAATTGGTTATTATTTAATCGAACTTACTCAATAACTGCTTATCAATACGGAATTAAAACGCAATCGGAGACGCAATCTTAAAAAAATAATTATTGTTGACAGTGTCCACTGACAGCTTTATGTTACATTAGCATAGCAACAACCTGTGCCTATTCACGGACACCGGGCTAAGCCGCCTTGCGAACCCACTTATCTTTAATAATAATTAGATATTATTACTAAAAGAGATGTTTTTGCATTAATTTGTCGACATTTGAGGAAAAAACAGCATATTTTATTTGGAGGAAAAGTTACTTTTCATGGCTTGCTCTCTATTAACAGCCTCACTCCGTTCGGCTGTTAAACACGAGCGCGCCATGAAAAGTATCACTTTTCCTCCATATAAAATAATATACCTACTATTTAAGCAATGTTTTGATTAATGATAACTATCCTATTTACTTCATTCAAAAATTCTTTATAGAGTATGAACAACCAAATATTAGACAACATCAAAATAGACCTATTACAAACCTCTTTATTTCTTACATTACTGGTTTATCAGAGAAAATAAAACGAATAGGTACCTAACAAATTTAATATTCGTACTATTTTCAAAACAGAAAACACCCTTAGATCTAAACTAGCAAAAACAAAACCACTTAATGAAAATTAAATTACAAAAAATGTTATCTATAAGATCACAATCATGTGAATGTAATACATTTTATATTTACACCTATATAAAATTTATTACATCACATCATCACAACGTATAAAAGGATACCAAACCTATATTAAAAATACAAAATTCCACAATTCACATATTTGTCAACATTCCAAATGCAATCACAGAATACAATGGAACGCTTCAAGTATTTTAGCAAAGGAACCATTGTCTAGGGACACTTAAAAATCTAATAATACCTCAATATCACACAACCCTAACATACCAGTAGAGGCGGTTTCTCAATAATGTGCCCGTGTGCGCGCACTGCCTGCGAAAATGAACAGAAAAATAAAATCTCCTTCCCTACATACAATTTAACATAAACTAACTCTAATTTGCGAATTTACTTAGTTTTGAATTCCCACTGGCCGCAGAATACATTGTTTATAAGAGCGAAATCGAGGCTACGACGGTAACGATCACATCTAGTCTAAATCTGCCGTGCGCTAATGTTCCGCTCTAGTTAAATGTATTTTCGTCATGCAAGTAGGTCAGGGATGTTCGTAAAATCACGAGAAGTCAAGGCCAATCCGTGCGCTATTCAGATCCACACTTTCTAGCTTAATTTAATAATAATTTGCAATACTTCCGTTTACTACGGTTCACTCGAGTAGTACAGCATTTTATAGGGAGCCGAGGTGAGTTTTTGAGTTTGAGATTACTATTTTTTTTGACTCGAGTTATAATTCAAATTTTGCCATTAGAGAAATAATATAGTGACGATGCTGGCGCGTTTCTTTTAATTAAACTTAGTTCAGCATTAATTTCATCGAGAATTTTGTCGATAAGTGAATGTGTTCTATGATACACTAAGTAGATAATTCCAAATACTTTGAACCATTTTATTTTTGTTTAGTGTTTAATAGAAATTTAAGGCCAATTATTTTGTTAAAATGAATTCAGTGGCATATATTTTAAAGAACAGACCTCTAAATTTAAAAAATACGAAAATTCTCCAAAGCCTAAACACAATCTGGTGAATTTTTAGTTTGGGTTAGGAAATGTAAGTGTAAAATCGGTTGATTGTTGGGAAAATTATACACATTAAAATTATGTGGAACACGTAACCTTTCTCTTCAAGAGGGCGCCGAATCTTGTTTTTTAACCATTTTACCGGCTTTTGGGTAAAAATTGGCACCTCAAAATTTGCCCCCTTCGACCATTACCTCCTACCTCGTAATACTTCGACACATAAGCCTCCTGCAGCGCGTGCGGCGGGCTTTTTCATGAACGCCCTAAAAACCTTCTCTCCTGCGTCTTCCCATTTTATAAACTCACGAGCCGCCACTGCATATCAGTACCAGCAATTAAACGATATGATATTATTCTTGTCATCTTAACAAAGTCAACGTACACGAGCTTTTTACTGTTTTAATTGCATTTACTAACCATTTTCATTTTCAGATTTTTCGTCATTGACGACGGGGTCAGATTGGTTCCTCGAAACGTCGCCCGTTTTCCTGTTCTTTGTCGTTGGGGTCACTAAACTAGCACTTGTGCTGTTTACACCCTGGGGCCAAAGAGGAAGCGGCCTCATTCTTTAAAAAGCATACAAATGAAGTGAAGAAAAAGGCAACAATTTGTCAAATAAACTAATCTATACTTATATTGTGAAAAGCAGGATTGCGAAACATATTTATAATGCTAGCAAATCCTAAAAGCTCTTAAATCTGAAGTAATCTAGCCAGGTTCCACATAACTCTATAATGGCACCATATTCACCGGTAATATTCACTATTGCAAGTATCTTGCCTGTATCAGTACATTTTTTCGGAAACGCGAGTTATATAATTGAAATCTTTGCATTGGCGCCCTTATTGGACCTCACGGATTATTCTGCATTTATATACATATTTATATTATAGTTTGTTATAATGCACTTTTGACATCTTTACGATAATGTTATTTTTTCTTAAGATTATAAAAAGGAAATTGTACCACTAATTCGAGCACTTGACTTTCAGTAGTTGCTGTAGTTAGAAGTTACATATTTTAAATAGTTTCTTTTATTATCAAATAAATTAGTTTTTAAAAAGTATTATTAAGTTTTGCGAGACTTAATTGGCGCAGTCGGTAGGATCTCGTAAGGTCCTCTTTCGCATACGATTGGTGGTTGGAAGAAAGAAGCAGAGACACATCTGAAGAAAGCAACCCTTCCTGAACCCCTGGGCGCGAAGTGACCGTCAGTATCAACTGTTCAATCGAGATCCAGAGCAACCTACTCAGCAAGAAATTTACAGCCTCGAAACGTTTTACGTAAGTGATATTTCCTTTCTGAATCCCACATACACAATTGGTATAATTTCATTTTACGTTCTAAAAACTTAATCGACGTACGTATTTTCGAAAATCATTATTTTCTTATTTTTTATTTAAGAATCTATTACCTTATATTAATTGGCACATTTTTTAAATTAATTTGTATTCTTATCTGAAGAGCATATTTAAATATGAATGTGTCTCGAGATTGATCAAATCGATCTTGCTGCTATTTCTAAAGAGCTTGCAAATCTTAATCTTACAAAAACCAGTGACCAATCGAATACCATTATGTCTTTGACGGCAGCAAAAGAAATTGCACATGCGCTTGAAAAGATTTCAGGTAATAGCAATCATCTAGAGTTTTTTATTTCTAGTGTAGATAAATATTATAATAAATATTATTTAACGCAAACCGATGATTCTCTAATAGAATATGTTTTCGCGTCTATATGTTCAAAAATTACTGGCGAAGCTGGCGATTTTCTTTTATGTAGACCTGACCTAATCACATGGCCAGATATTAGACAGGCATTGTAAAAGAAATTTGGCGACAAAATCAACCGAGAAGTACTTCGCAACAGTTTGCCGTCTTGACAAAAAATAGAAACCAATCTTCTTCTGATTTTATAGAAATAATAAAAATTTTAAAAACACGACTAAATCTGAAAATCACATCAGACACAACACTATCTACGAACACTAAATTAGCCTTAATAGAACAAGCCGAACTAACCTCTGTTACGGTCTTAATGTCCAATGTTTCTAGTGAACTTAGAACGATTCTTTTGTTCCACAATCCTAAGACCCTCGAAGAAGGCGATTCACTTGTTCTAAACCACTCTCTCACTGAACAGCAAATTAATGGTAGACACCAAATATATCGACCGATTTTCAATCAACTTCAGCAAAAACCTAGATTGCAAACACAGCCCATCTTGCAGCCAACTCATTTAGAGTATTTGCCCAACTCCTCGCAAAATAATTGGCAAATAATCCCAAAACCAACATTTCCTAGTCGATCCATCAATATTCAACCCAGACCTGTAAAGGATCACTTTCCCACAAATCAGCAAGTATTTGGAAAACCAACCAATATGTTTTCAAAAGAAAACTGACACAACCCCACCGGAAAACCGACACTCATGTCAGCGACAAGAATTCCATCAATGCAATTAAGGAATTTCCAAAGAAATGCGAACCAATTTCCACCCCGATAAAACGCTTTTGTCCCACGTCAAAATAATAGCCCGTTGACTTTCTTTGAATTAAGATACATAGCAGTGCAAGAAAATTCCAAAAATGGTAGCGACAATAATGCAAGCTATGATTACCAAGACGCCCTTTGAACAAAATTATAATTACCCCCAGACTGACATGAATCAACCTAATATACTAAGAGCGAAGATTTTCTGATGCAAGCCTTGGAGAACAAAAGTCCGCTTTAAGCCTAAACAGCTTCCAAGTAAATTCACTTCCCTATATTGAAATAGGAAACCCTCCTATAAAACTTCTAGTCGACACAGGAAGCCACACCTCCCTATTAAGACCAACAATAGCTGAACACTACTATTCAAAGCTATTATTAATTTTAATAACACCCTTGTCACCTGCACAGCTGCAGGTAAGACAAAAACAAATAATGAAGCAAAAATTCCCTTTACTCGAAGATTACGGCCTCAATAACGAACTAGAATTCATTTCGTACGACTTTCACGATTTCTTTGATGGTATATTAAGCATCAGAGATCTCCGTGAGCTAAATTTGAATATTGACATTACCAACCGACAGTTATTCAAAGAATCATGCAATATTCCACTTTCTTTATCGCAACGATTTTGCCACCCAAATCATCGAAATACCACCCCCATTCGACTGTACTAAAGCAAATATTCACAAACATCGCTGACAAGTGACAACACGGAATTTTATCTCCCACACATGTCTAACAATCAAATCGAAATTCCACTTTCTCTATTAATTGTTAAAAATGGCACCGTTAAGTTAGAAATAAGAAATCTAACCGGGACTAGCCTAATGTTGAAGTTTGACCGAGACCCTATAAAAGAAAAATCTACATTCTTTGACAATCTGCAATTCGAAATTTTCAATATCGAGCAAATCGAAAGCGAATGTCATAATCCCAACTTCCAACAAATAAACTATTCAAATGAAAACAACGATTTTTCACTAATTCGATCAGAACATATAAATTCTGAGGAAAAAAACAATTAAGGAAATTAATTACTCAATTCCCAAATGTTCTGCACAAGCCACATGACAAATTAACTTTAACTAATGTCGCGAAACACGAAATTAAAACATCCGATGTAATTCCTGTACATGCTAAATCGTATAGATAACCTTACGTCCACAAACAAGAGATACAAAAGCAAATATCCCAAATGCTAAACGATAACATAAGTAGACTTTCTTCAAGTCCCTGGTCCTGCCCTGTTTGGATTGTCCCCAAAAAGGCAGATGCCTCCGGCAAGCAAAAGTGGAGATTTGTTATCGACTATAGAAAAATAAATGAAAACACAATTGGCGACAGGTAACCAATATCAAACATTACCGACATTCTTGACAAATTGACATTACGACCCTAGACTTAGCATCTGGATTTCACGAGATTGAAATGGATGAAAATTCAATACCCAAGACAACTTTCAGCGTAGAAAATGGGCACTACGAATACGTTCGAATGCCATTTGGCTTAAAAAATGCCCCCGCTACTTTCCAACGCGTAATGGACAATGTTCTGAAAGAAATTCAAGGTAAAAATGTCTAGTTTATATATTCCCTTCAAGAACATATTTCAAACTTAAAACAAGTTTTTAAGAAATTACAAGAACACAATTTAAAAATTCGACTCGGCAAATCGGAATTCCTCCATAAAACTGTAGAATTTCTAGGACATGTAATAACGCCCCAAGGTATTAAACCCAATCCAAAAAAAAAATCGAAGCCACAAAAAAATCCCAATTCCGAAAACTTCCAAAGAAATTAAGTCATTTTTAGGATTAATAGGTTACTACTGTCAATTACCCACTTAACTAAACCCATGACAAATTGCTTAAGAAAGAACAAAAACATTATACACGACCCCGAATTTATAAACTGTTTCGAAACATGCAAAAACATCTTGACAAACGACCCTCTCTTGCAACATCCAGATTTCGAACAGCTCTATTTATTAACGACAAATGCTTCAAGATACCCTAATAAATTAGTTTTCAAACCTACTCCTATTGGCCATGAAACCTTTGACCATATATATATGGACATATACAAAACTCATAATGTTTCATTTCTTAATTAATTGATAGTTTCTCGAAACTAGGCCAAGCATATCCTTTGAACTCTACCACTAATGTCGAAATTGCCAATAAACTTATCATCTTTATAAACGAATGCGGAATTCCCAGGAAAATAACTACCGACAACGGAACATCGTTCAAAAACGAACTTATACAAAATTTCGGTCCCCTACACGAAATACAAATAAATTTTTGTACTCCGAGGAACCCAAATTCTAACTCTCCTATCGAGCGACATCATTCCATCCTCGCTGAAACGATTTTAACATTGAAAAACGAAAAACCACACGAAAACATAATTACTCTCATGAATTATGCCATTCTGTCTTATAACAATTCTATTACTTCCACCTTAGAATATACGCCATTGCAAATCATGAAAGGTGAATTAAATTATAAAAACCCATTAGAAATGTCTGAAAATGAAAAATTAACAGCCTATATGGAAACTCATTCAGACAACATAAAAACCATTAACAAAATGATACAAGAAAAATTAACAATCAATCAACGTACTGTCCTAGACAAACGAAATGAGTGTAGACAAAACGAACCACTCACAGATTCTAATAGATCTTTATTTACATAGATATTCCCCATAAGATCAAAAGTAAAAACAGAAAATAAATACGAAAGAGTTCCAAATTATTTTATCGACAACGGAATTTCTATAGGAACAAGACAAACATTCACAAAAAAAACTTGCTCCCACGGCAACGTTTTCTTGTTTCAGGTAATGACCTATCCACTCCACCTGCTAGTGTTTATGACATTGACACCGTGGATAACAAGCAGATAACAGAAATACGAAATCCCGCCCTACCTACATCCTTAGGACAATCCTACATAACAACATCTCAACACACCACTTTGTATATATATAT
>JAEQML010082478.1:0-10802 GCA_016904865.1 Pissodes strobi | reverse complement strand
AGAAAGACCATTCGTGATTCCACTTCTTTCGTCAATCAGGATGAAAATACAAAATATGTCTCGATACCATATAATCCTCAGTATACTAGAGGACTTCAAAAAGTCTTTAAGGAAGTAGGTTTAAAATTAGTATACCAAACTCAGTTCAACATTAAGAAATTATTAGGTGGTCCAAAGGACAAAATTGAAATATTAGAAAGAAGTGGAATATATGAAATTGGATGCATGGATTGTAACCAAAAATATGTTGGGCAAACTAGAAGATCTATACAAACGAGATTCAAGGAACACATAGCTCATTTAAAGTATGGTAGAACAGAAAAATCAAGTGTTGCCGAGCATGCTTTTGATAACAATCATAGAATAACAATTAAAAATTTAAAATTAATTCATAATATAACTGATAGGAGATTATTAGACGCATATGAAAGTATGGAAATTATTAAATGTAAGAATAGTTTAAATAGAGATAGAGGGCCTATTCCGTATAGTCCATTGTATTGGTTGATCAAGCGTGACTAGTGGGATTCCAGGATTGGTTCCTTTGGTTCCGCTTGATTAAGCAAACATTTAGTATAAAAGCGAGTTAGGTAGAGTTTTAAATTTAGTTTTAATCATCTCCTGATGATGCTAACATGGTTAGCGAAACGCGCGTCGAGTGCAATAATTCTGTTTCGGTATTGTGGATAAAACTCCGTTTTAGTGCATGTTGCCGAAGGTTCCAAACCCCAACATAGTAGTTCAAATTTATTTTAGCCATTTGCACAGACTCCAATACGTTATAATCAAATTTAAGATTTTTGGTTTGTACCCAAAATTCGGTTCGTTTTGGTTGGTTTTAACTTACTTTAGTTTTTGTAACCTATTTCGGTACGTTTTAGCCCGTTTTGGTGCTTTTAGTTAGTTTAAGTTAATCATTCAATCAACTTTCGGTTACTTTCAGTTAGTTCTAATATATTTTAGTCATTTGAACTGGTTCCGGTAAGTTATGTTATCACCAACTTAAATCTTTTGGCTAACTATAGTTAGTCGCCAAAATTCGGTTAATTTGGGTTAGTTTCGAGGTACTTTAATATTTTTAATTTTCCGATACGTTTTGGCCCTTTTGGTTACTTTTAATAATTTTGGTTAGTAGTTCAATCAACTACCGGTAAATTTCAGTTAGTTTTAATATATAATAGCCATTTAAACCGGTTCCGGTAAGTTATATGCAATTTTAATGTTTTTGGTTGGTTTTGGTTAGTCGCCAAAATTGGGTTAGTTATAACTTACTTTAACATTTTTTAATATGTTCTGATATCTTTGAGCCTTTATTCACTTTTGGTTAGTTTTGGTAAGTCAATCAATCAACTTTCGATTATTTTCAGTTAGTTCCAATTTATTTTAGTCATTTGAACTGGTTCCGACACGTTATTATAACCAATTTAAATGTTTTTGTTTAATTTTAGTGAGTCGCCAAAATTCGGTTAATTTGGGTAGCTTCAACTTAGTTTAAAATTTTAATCATTTCCGATACGTTTTAGTCCTTTTTGGCGCTTTTGATTAGTGTTGGTTAGTCGTTCAATCAACTTTCGTTAAAGATAAGTTAGTTTTAATATATTTTAGTCATTTGAACAGGTACGTTATAAACAATTTTTTTGTATTTGGTTAGTCGCTAAAATTCGGTTAATTTATATCAGTTTTAAGTTATTTTAACATTTTTAATCTGTTCTAACACGTTTTAGCCCGTTTTTGGTGTTTTAGTTACTTTTAGTTCGATTTGGTTAGTCATTCAATCAAGTTTCGGTTACTCTCAGTTAGTTCCAATTTATTTTAGACATTTGAACCGATTCCGGTACGTTATTATAACCAATTTAAATGTCTTTGTTTAATTTTTAGCTAGTCGCCAAAATTCGGTTATTTTGAATTAGTTTCAACTTACTTTAATATTTTTAATCTGTTTCGATACGTTTTAGCTCTTTTTGGCCCTTTTGGTTAGTTTTGGGTTAGTCGTTCAATCAACATTCGGTAAATTTCAGTTGGTTTTAATATATTTTAGTCATTTGATCCGGCACCGGTACGCTATAAGCAATTTTAACGTTTTTGGTTAGTTTTGGTTAATCGGCAAAATTCGGTTAATTTGGGTAGTTTTAATTTACTTTAACATTTTTAATGTGTTCTGATAGGTTTTAGCTCGTTTTGCTTCTTTTAGTTAGTTTTGGTTATACTCATTAACTTTCGGTTACTTTGAGTTAGTTTGAATTTATTTTAGTAATCTGAACCGGTTCCGATACTTTAGTTATGACCAATTTTAATGTTTTTGGTTAGTCGCCAAAATTCAGTTTATTTGGGTTAGTTTTAACTTTTAACATATTTTTAATCTGTTCCTATACGTTTTAGCTTTTGGTTACTTTTAATTGTTCATTCAAATAACTTTCGGTGACTTTCAGTTAGTTCCAATTTATTTTAGTCATTTAAACCGGTTTCGAAGCGTTTAATCAATTCTGTGGCTGCGCATGCCAGAGTTTTGGTGTTCGAAATTGTCGATACCTTTTTTTCATACCAGTTTTGATACCCAATCAGTCTGAGCAAAAAAATTGAAGGTATGGTGATGGATTTTTATTGACTTTTAATCTTTTATAATTTAATATCCCTCTAAAATATTAATAAAGACTTTTCAATACATTAAAATAGCATTCCTATTCAAGACAATCAAATTTATATTATGTGCTAAAAAATTCGTTTCCAAACTTGAAAATTGTCGTTCGCAAATTTCCAAATATTTCAATATCCACATTTAATGATTGAAGAATCGAACTCTATAAACGACCCACAAATTCCCATTTTTAGTTTTTGCGTAATCTATTTAATTTTGGTAAAAGAAAAAATATTAGGAAAAATAAAAATGCTACGCCTAGTTTGTTTACCCACTAGCCACTTTCTGCACCACAGTTTCATTGATAAATACGCACGTCACAGTCTGTGGTTTACTATGCAGTTTTCTAGATAATTATGAATGACAGACTTTGTCTTTTTAAGTAAGTACACTGAGAGAAAAAAAAATAGCCCCTATGCAAAATTCGAATGACCATAATACAAAACTTGTATACTATTTGTGACAAATTAACTGTTTTTGGCCAATATACAATCGGTTTTTCTGAAAGTAATATCGCTAAACTATGACGATTATACAATTACTGTATACTGATTATTAAATAAACATAATAATTTACGTTTTTGTGATATATCCGTACGCATAATTTATCCTGTTTTCCTATTAGGGCCTGTATACCGTTAATACAGCAATTGCATAACCATTATTCAACCTGGATATACACCATATATAGTTAATTGTATATCCACTATATGACGGGTAGAATAGCTAATTGTCAAATATTGATTAACCAGTATTCAACTTGCATGTGCACCGTATATATTTTGTTGTATAGTTATATATTAGTTATATTACATTTAAACTATATTTTATGGCGTTGGCAAACATTGTGTTTGTGACATTACTTCAGTAGGGGTCTTGGATTCTATTCTCATCTTGATGTAATCGAGTCCAGTATACGCTAAAATTGAACATGTCAGTTAAAATTTGTTTTAGATACATGTTCATAAATTAGGAGTACCTACACCTGCGATCTATAACATGAATTGACTACACAATGGTTGCTACTTAAATAGAAAATATCTTACCTTATCGGTTTTTTCAAACTTTTGATTCACTCGAGGCACCCTTCGTGTGTTAATTCAAATGTTATAGTATAGGAAGTAATCCATATCTCTTACACGCATATATCATCGTTCGTATGGTAAAATAATTAGATCTTCGTAGAATACAGGACCTAAAAAGAACGAGTTTTTGATTGACAACACGTAAACAAGTGATAAGTTCGAAAACGTATGATATATCTGTTAACCTAAGATATACATACCTGCATGTTCTTTGGTGGATTCTCTCCTATCTTTAATTTCCTACAATTTCCTTAAATAATCGGTAAATTGTTTGCGTCAGCCGCCACTCTGCTTTGTCTTCTTGCTGTTTGCCATTGAAATAATTGAAATAGCAAATGGTGGGCTATACAAGAAAAATATTACGGACACCAATCGGTAGTTTTCTTGGTATACAACAGTTGTATAACAGTAAATAGTCCGCAGTTTAGCTAGTTGATTATCATTGTGCTATAAAATATGTGATTTGTCATTATACAATTATTGTATAATTTGCTTTATATACAACTTGTATAACCAGAGTAGTATTATTGTTCATTTGCAGTTAATTTATCTTGTATAGTCACTATATTTCTTAATCTAATATAACGAGTTTTATTGGCATAATTTCAACGTGATTCTAAACTATAACAAAATTTGCATATGCGGTATGTAACGTTATGGTAAATCAACGCCGTCCAAAACAAAAATTGATTTGGGCAGTTTTTCTCAGTGTAGTCTTAGGTTCTACCAGCACCGCCTGAAAACAAACACCTAGGCTAGCTCGGCTCAGGGTGGTTCGAAGTGTATCTTTTCCCACTAACAAGTTCCAAAATAATGTACCTGGATATGGAATTACATCAATATAGGTTAATTTCCAAGGCGGGGTTGGACGCCACCAAGTTTACTTTTGTTGGCAAAGCCCTATCGTTGTTTATACGGACACAGTAAAAAAAAATTGGAAATAAAAGAAACGGAGTACAAACTAAAAGTATCAAAAAAAGTAAATAATTACCTGTCGCAGTCTACGCTACCTGCACACATTTACCACACAAGATCTAGATTTTTAAATTCACACCAAATAACGACAGAAAAGTGAGGACAATACTTTTATTTTGGAGTAAAAATAAGAGCAAACTCCTCTAGTCTTATACGAGAATTCTCTGGGTTGAGAGAACCCAGCTACCCCGTACTGAAATTTCGAAATGACCCAGTTTACTGTCTAACTAGACACATCCTCTTGTCAACTTGACAGTCTAATTTAGAATTGCTGTAACCTGCAACCTAGACGGTGATAAAATTACCGGACTTTCTAAGTTAATTCAACTCGGTTAGAATAGCCTTTCTGTAAGCCCGAGTTGCAAGTTTCCAACATAAACCGAATCCCTCAAGGTGCTATGTTACGTTTTAATATCAATGCCAAAATAAAGAAAAATAGAATGAATAAACTTCCTCGGTTATAAAATGCATTAGAGATTATCCAAAAATCTAGTACCCGAGAGAATAAAGTAATGGAACTATGCCGGCGTAGATACACTTCGCAAAAGGTATTATATATACTCTAGTGATTGAGGTAATTGTTAATAAATAATATAGAAAATATTAAAGCTGTTAAAAATTCTGTTTGAGTACTAAATTTTGTTTAAATTAAAAGTCTCTGCGGCGATGTTAAAAATTCTGGCACATCACTGACAGGTAAACGTTATTGTTGACTAAAAATAAAAACCTATCTGAGTAAGAGACCTCCTGTAAACCTTCTTTGTATTTTTCGGAAAAAAAAGGTTCTGAATCGTCACAGTCGTTTAATCGATTAAAACTATGTCCATAAATTGACCATCATCTTTCTCTGCTGTCATCCAAAACTAATGAGTAGCCTAATTTCGTCAGGTTCCAAAAAATGTAGTTTTTACAACCCTACAGGAAATCCGTTGCGGATTCCCTGTAACGGAAATTAATCTATAAAAGCAAACTAACATGAAAATAAATGAAATGCGAAAACTCGGCCCCAATAATATAATTGAAATTCTACATTCAAAACAACTTAAAACAGCTTACCCTTAACTGGGGTTCACCAAAACCTTCCTGGGTATCTCAAAGAATAATTGGGATTATCGCCATAATGGCTGTTGGTAGAAATTACTTCTTCTACAGAACAACGTCTCTCTCGAGAGAGAACCTAAACCGGCTTCCAACCTCTTTCATCTAAAAAATTAAAAACTTCTCGGCAGCTATCTTTTCACTCAGGTAATTTTCTTCGGCTAATGACGAAAACAAAAGACTCACAGAATCAACAACAACCGTTTCTTCTGTTTTTCCTCATCCTACTAGATTAATAAACAGAAAAAAAACACGTCACGACTGTCATTCAATTAAAATCCTTAAATGACAATTTGAATACTGCTGTCAGAATACTAGACAGATTCGGCCTTATCGAAAGAAAGACAATAAAGGTGATTTTCCAAACAATATTCCTTCCTAAAATGACTTTTATAAAATAAATATAATTTCCACCCGTAACAATACATATCTATTTGTTTTACTGTATCGATCAAATTAGTATTTCAATTAAATTACTCATATTTCTCCTACTTTCCCCATAAATCTTGGAATACATTAATCAATATTTAGCAGTTTTTTACATTAACTTAAGTCTAAGTCTGGTGCAGTGATCATACTTTACCCTGTTAATCTACATTTTCTTTACAATTTTGTTTTGGAATAATTGTTTTAATTACTTCTTCACTTGTATTACCTTTTATTTTTGTGTATCGAACTTATTTAATCTTGTTTATTTTCGAACTTTACCAGCTCAGTTGTACAAGGGTGATGGCGCTCAAAAGAGCACTCTACCTGTGGTCGGGTTTGTGACACAGCACTTAACAACGACTAGGTTCGGCCTCAAATCATATTCGCTTTCTCAGATATACTTCAGTAATTACCTACACTTTTTAAATCGCTAGAAGTGGTGTCACAGATTTAACTGTAAAATTTTGTCTGTCGATAATTCCCGTATTTTGTATGTTCAATTTTATTAATAATATCAGTATTAAATTACAAGAAAATAGTTCCGTACTTACAGCGGTACCCTTAATCATGGCAATAATCGCAATAATTTGTCTGTTTGGTGAATTAACAGAATGCCGAATGAGAGCGGCGGGTAAGACGGGCTGGCTCTAAGCTTTGTTTAAGGCGTCTTCTTTGCCTTTGAATCCATATTCAATTAAGTCCTTTGTTCCAATAACAAGCAGTGGTGCTTCAAATATTCCGCTATGGCTTGGCTCAAGCGAGTGGATACGTTAGAGCTACGTTGAGTATTTACTTCACTTATTTACCCGTGGTAATAGGTTAATTACTTTTGTAAGGCAGATCTAGTTTTTATATGTTCAGGGCAAACGTAATTTAAGTTTATTCCTTTTGTGACTTAACTTTCGGCTTATGTGGAAATATTAACTTTAAAATGTTAACAAAAGAACTTTAAATATTTTTCATATTTAAAGATGTTTTTATTTTTCTTTAGTTTTTGAAATACTTATATACATTTAAACATTTGCACCAATATTTTTTAGGGCAGTGCCACACATACTAAAGCGAGATCTTATGGCACTCGACGAGCGGTGTCTGCGGAGATGTTGATTGACACGGTTCTTGAATAGTCGTAGGTTGTAATTAGGAGGAAAATATGTCTTGGGAGTTTGTTCCACAGTGGTGCAATGCGCCAGACAAAGGAGTTATTGTAAAGCCATGCTCTAGGTGTTTCCAGTTGTACGACGAACGGGTGCCCTGGTGCCGTCTGTCGTGACTGTCTGGGGATTAGGCGGACCAAATTCTTGTAACATCTGCCGTGAAAATATCTGTAAAACAGGAAGATCTCGGCCATATGTCTTTGGTGTTCCCGAATATCCAGATCCAGGGCCAAACTTCAGGTCGCCGACGAGACGCACAGTTCTGTTCTAAATGGAATCCAGTAACTTTAGGATTTGCTTAGGCTATCTGGATTTCACTGTTGACATTTAGGATTTAAACGCGTTTGTTGGTATTTTCTTGTTTTCAGGATATCATGAAGTATCCTCGAAACGCATGTGATGGTCCAGAGACGCGATCAAGGCATTAAACTTATTCGCAATGCAATGTCACGGAATCGTTACAAAACAATACAGTATACGCTCTACGGGCTTTATAAAATCCGTCCCCTAATAGATAAAATAATTGAATCATTTCAACACCTGTACAGGTACAGGGTGTTCCAACGAGCACTGAACAGGGGCTTATTTTTGAACTCCCTGTATTTTTGAGACAAACCAAAATAGCCATTCGATGTATTTTTTTCTGCTAAGTTGAAAAACTGATCCAAAAACACATTTGAAACAAAAACAAAAGACTTACGCCATGGATGAACACCCTGTATATTACCACATTTTTGGACTGTCTAGAGAAATCTAAACACATTTCGTGTATAATATTCTATACCTATCCTTTGCTGTTTACGAAATATTGACACTTTGACAGGCTCTAAAATCTAAACCGCAAGAGATCAAAGAAAACGGTTTGAACATTCCTATCTAGGTTTTCATAAGCTCTCGAATGACAGTAACTGTGAACTTAACCGGAGGTTTAAACGTTCCGGTTAATTTTATCCTAGGGTTAAATTCGGAATTAGTGTCATTCGATAGCTTATGAAACGCGGTTTAGATTTTAGACCCTGTCAGAGTGTGAAAATGCCCGAGTTTCAACTGTCAATATTTCGTAAGCAGCTAAAGATAGATATAGGTTATTATACGAAATGTGTTTAGTTTTCTCTAGAGAGTCCCAAAATGTAGTAATATACGAGGTGTTTCATTTAAGAAACAGTTCATCCATAGCGTAAGTATTTTGTTTTTGGTTCAAATGTTTTTTGGTTAAACTTTTGAATTTAGCAGAAAAAAATACATTGAATGGCTATTTTGGTTTGTTTTAAAAATACAGGTGAGGTCAAAAATAATCCCCTGTTCAGTCCTCGTTGGATCACCCTGCACCTCTCATCTGTCAGTTGGTGAAATGATTGTTAAGTATTTTAAACACCATTGCGTGAAATAGTTTATTAGGCGAAAGTTAATAAAATTCTATAAATTGTGGGCATTGTGTGTCTCAAGTAGTAGTGCTTTTTCAGGATTTTGGTACCTATATTACTGCAAATTAAACAATGTAACAAGTTGAAATAAATCTAGAATCAAGTGTAACGGTTTTAATTTGGCTCTAGTTTTTAGGCGCGATTCCTTCCCTCCAGAATTAGATGAAGCTGAGAGTGAGGAGAGTTAGAATATTTACCACTACATATGCGTAGGCCAGAACCAGCTGTCTGCGAAGCGTACAAATTGGACCCCAAGCTCAATATGTCTGAGAGTTGGATAGATTACTTATATAGGGGGTCACTGACTTAAAGGCGAGTTAAGTCGTCCCTAAGTTGGAAAGTGTTTTGGTTTAAGCTTCGCACAACGAAAGGAAATGAGCAATTTAAATTAATATTCACTAATGGATTAGATACCCGATGAAATAAAGAGTTGTGCGTCAAGGATTTGTTAAGAAAGTTGAATAGGATAATAAAAAAAAAAGTTTAATTAACAATTTGATTCTCGAGCCAAAGTAATTTGTTTGAGTACTAATATTACAGTTAAACGGAATAAAACAGATAGGTCGATGAAAACGAGATTTAGTTTGTTTCCATGAATTGGGGAAGACTGCTTCCGTTCAATATTAAAAGAAAATTGGGTAAAAAACCGCGGTATCTAAAATCATTCAATTCACAACAATATTCAGATATTGCTCGTCAAATGTAAAACTGGACTGTTATACGAGAGTTGTTAATGAGCTTGCATCGTATGAACACGGTGTATTTTTTGATAGCCTTTTTGCCAGTTGAGATTTACTAGCCTACCTTGCCAATATTGGGATTAAAGCTACTGGAGAAGTGCCCGACAATACAACAGACAAATGTTCAATGAAGACTACTAAGGATATGAATAAAGAAACTCGGGAATTCTATTTCAATTCAAACGTTGTTACGATTCATTGGAAAGACAACAAGTGTGTCATTGTGACCAAATACAACCCTTGGCGAAAGTTTCTAGATGAAGTTGCAAGACCAAACGACGAATTAGCCAACAGCCAAGACCAATTTAATAGTATAAGAAATATATGGGAAGGGTTGATCAACATATCTAGCTCATACGGAAATATGGCATTCAGGTAAGAGGGAAGAAATAGTATTGGACATTATGCACTCAATTTTTAGATATATGAGTAACAAATAATTTTGTTCAAAACTATACATGGCAATGTTGCTTAATGCTGCGTGGAATTTTGACTTGCAAAAGTAAACCTACTATGCATAATGTAATGTGACTTTGTCTTCAACATATTTTTTTAACCTTATCACATCAACTAATTAAATATTGCGTAAAGTAAATATACTATATATATACTATACTATTTTACTATACTATACTAGATTTCTTGGGATTACGTTCGTGACATAGAAAAACAAGTAAAATGTCAAATTTGATTTATTGATGTCAAAGCATACGGAACGTTTCGATCATGTTCTGGTCCTTCTCAATTGTATGAAACAATGAAATCTTGAAAAACATATATCTTTTAAAAATATGTTTAACGCGTCACAATGATTAAAATGTAAAAAGACAGGAATTTTTCTCGGCTTACCTTATATTTTAACAGGATACTCTCCATCATTAATAGTAACTGTTTGTGCTGGTATTACACGATACACATCTCAAGATTTTTAAAAAACATTAAAACAATTAAGGGCACATACAATATTTACAAATATACAACCTCACAGGCCGTTCGAGAGTTTAAATGGCACTATTGATTTGTACATACAAATATAGGTACATATTTATTATTTAATTTTTTTGCTATTCTAGATGTTGTCGAAAGAAGATTTTTTTTTGTATGGTAAATTAGAATTAGCTTATTAGATTGTAATATATCTTACCTAGATTTTTTATATCGGTTTTATCGTTTACCGAATTTTGATTTTTTTTGATAAAAATCATTTCCAAAAACTCCCTTTTAAATTGGTTTGGCTCAGTTGCTAAGATTTTTGTTTC
>JAEQML010082477.1:0-10802 GCA_016904865.1 Pissodes strobi | reverse complement strand
CACGTAATGAGCACACCACCGGCATTACTACTGCCCTTAGATTAAGTTAGGTTTAGATCAACCCCCTATGGGTGCCATATTGGTTGGCCATGGCGTTGGACGAACAACGCCTGGCATAAACAACCGATGCAATTAGGTAAGGTAATACCTAAGGCATGCTAATATCTAAGTTTTGTAGTTGTTAACTTATTACTGTCAAAATAAATTATCAGTCAGTCAGTTGGTCTGTTTTTCAGTGTTTTCTGTTCATTTTACAATAGACCTATTACTCCTTCACAGGATGTTTTCGCAAAAGCGGTTTTAAGCGGGCTGATACTACTATAGACTAGTGTTTTATAATGCTAATATAAAAACCCGTAATTAACCATATATTTGCCGTTATTTTTCTATGTTTGTTTATTTTCATATTTTAAATTAGAAAAAAACTCAAATTAAGTTTTTTACGGATTTAAATTAATAAATAAAGTATTTTTGGAGGATTTATACTAAATTTGTTTTTTTATTAAAAATTTTCTGGAAGATTGGCCATACATCTACAGGGTATTTTTGTAATATGAGCCGAGAATGCGAAATATAACTATAAGATCAACCGACTTACCTGTAAGGAAGGTTGATCGTAATTATATGAGCAGTCACGTCGAAATATTACAAAATCCTCTTCCTTCTTCTATATTCAGGTTTAAAATCCCACCCTATATTACATGTATGATGGGAATTTCAACTTTATTTATTTGCTTCTTAATAACATATAAAAAGGTGAATAGATGATGTAATTATGCTATTTTTAGCTGATCGAATCAAATGTAGTAATCACCCATAACGTAAAGCTGGTAGTTGTAAATTCCTAAAAGGTAAAGAATAGTTTAGAGGGCGACCCTTTGCTAACGAGTCATTCCTTAAATTCTGACGTATTAATTTTTTTATTTCAAAACTAGATTGTATAATCGCATTAACGCTTTGTCACAATAGGTATCTCTTGACAGTTATGCGTTTTTAGTATTCTAATTAAATTGATACGTGAATTCCACCTTCTAAGATAGGGGTTTCTGAAAAAAACAACAATTGTCTAAAATCATGAATTTTCATAATTCAACAAAAACCGTTTTTCTTCCAAATCCGTAAATTAAATGGAATTATTTAAATTCAGCTATTTTGATATAGAATATAAGATATTTTCAAAGGTGTGTGTAGTGTCTTACGTTACTCTTGGGCACTAAGTAGGGCACTTAGGGTAAACAATTAAATACACAATATCACAACACGCACCGGTTCTCTGTCTAACGTCGACTGTCCCCCGACCGTCGTTCGTCATCCAGCCAAACGGTGATTATATAATCTTTATTTCTTCACACAGAACGCTACATCCATTCTTTGTTTATAATTTTGAAAAATATTATATTTTCATTGTAGTGACTTACCACCACACTAATTGAAATATCTTAACCTATAACCCGAATTATCCTTAATATCCTACAGCCACACTAAACCTACTTTAACAGTACTTAGCTACCTATTTTCCTACAAATTCCTACTCATCATTATTTTCGGCCTTTTGAATTACCTTCCATTCCCCTTCCACCTTTTTTTAAATGTACTACGTTCCTCCGAAGCTCCTGTTTGGTTTCATCATTTTGAACACTTACGTCACTTCCCTGTTTTTCTACTACGGTATGGGGTTTGGAGTTAAAATTAGGCGTGAGCTTGTTATCTTTGACCAGATTCTTCACGTATACCTTATCTCCAATTTCTATGGTGTCTTCTTTAGCTTTTCTTTTTCTGTCGCTATAATTTTTCCCATCAAATTTTCTAGATATGTCCCGGTCACTAACCTCTTCGTCCAGTTTATGTGTTTCCTAATTTGTAACGGTTGGTATTTTATCCCTAAATTGCCTGCGGAAAAACAATTCTGCTGGTGGTTTTCTGGTTATGGAATGGGGCGTTGCATTGTACATCATAAGATAGTTGAGTAAATCTTGTCTCCAATCGGTTTTCAACGACTGACTGATTTTGAGACGCTTTACTATATCCCTGTTTCGCCTTTCTACCTCACCATTTTGTTGAGGCCAGTATGGAATTGTGTTAAATAAATGTCATATTACGAACTTTTAAAATTTCATCATCCGATTGTGAACTCCTTTGTATATCTGATAAGGGTACGGCCACAGGTCTCGAATACTCCACAATTTGATTTATGTGTTCTTCCCCATCCCATGATTCTCTGGTAGAAGTGATGTTACATAATCGTGAAAGTGGATCCGCTATATTACTTTTTCCCGGGCGATATACGACTTTAATTTGTATGACTGCAACGTCGATATCAATGTACATGTCAATGGACTGCAACCGAAGGACCCACCTTTCAATACGCGCACATGGTTTCGATTTTTCTCCAAAAATTACTTCAAGAGGTTTATGATCTGTAACCAGCTCAAAATAATTTTTTCCATAGAGGTACATGTGAAAGTGCTCCACCGCCCATACTAACGCTAGGGCTTCTTTCTCTGTTTGACAGTATCTCTTTTCACAGTCAGAAAGACTTTTGTTTCCAAAAGCTATTACTCGAGGGCCTTCGGAATCCGATTGGATTAAAAGTGCTCCCAATCCAACGGGGCTAGCATCAGCAATTACTTGGGTTTTGTTATTGGGGTCATAGTACCTAAATGTTTTTATATTTGGCAATGCTTCCTTAAGCTTATTAAAAGAGTTATGTTGTTGATTTTTCCAGTAGCTGCTAATGTCAACATTTTTCCCTAATTTGAGCTTCAAGATTTGTCTTAGAGGTTCCGTTAGAGATGCCAAATTTGCGATCCATTTACCTATATAGTTGATTAGCCCTAGGAAACTTTGTAATTCTTGACTGGTTTTAGGAGAACGGAAAGTTTTATTCACCGATATATATCTATTTATCAAGAGGTTTAACGCCCTTTGGTGATAGTTCGTGCCCCAGAAATTGTATACATGCTATGCTATAAATACATTTGCTTTTATTTAAAAGAACATTGTTGTACTTTAAAACATCTAGTGTTGTTTTTAAACGTGCATTATGTTCTTTATCATTTCTTCCGAAAATTACAATATCATCTATAAAGTTTACAGTCGATGGGACTGCGATGGGCATGATGAAAGAATCCGTTCCATGATTTTTGGAACATTTCTGGGGCGCAAGAAATACCAAAATTTAAGCGCTTGTATCGAAAAAGGTCCTTACTTGAAATGAAAGTGGTTATGTACCTAAAATTCTCACTTATTTCGATATGGTGAAATGCATCCTTAATATCTAGTCTTGAAAATAACCTAGCTTTTCTAAAATTAGGCAATAACTGATCCATTGTTGGTAATGGATGATTTTCTCTTAATATGGCTTTGTTAGCCCTTCGCATGTCAATGCCCAATCTAATTTCCCCGCTAGGCTTCAAGATTGGAACCATTGGCGACACCCATTGTGATGGTTCATCTACAGGCTCTATTATATCAGATGCAAGCAACTCTTGAATGTTTCCGTTTACTTTATTTTCTAGCGGAATTGGAGTTCTGCGATATGGTTGGACCACCGGTTTGACGGTGTCGTCAATGGGAATGTTTACAATTACGTTTCTGAGCTTGGGAAATTCAGACAAAGCATTAACATGAACCTGATTTTCTACGCCGATTCGCAGAACCCCTAAGGACTTTGCCGTATCCTTTCCTAACAGATTGTTCGTACCATTTTTTACGACATAGAATGTGGCTTTATCGGTAACATTGTTAATATTTATCTCGGCTCTAAAACTGCCTAAGACTTCTAATGGTTTATTATTAGCGTATGATACAAAAACTTTGTTAGGATTTTTTGTTTGATTCGAAACTACGATTTTCGAATTCTTGAGATAGTTCCACGCTCCGTCACTTAAAATATTACATTTGCTCAGTGGCGGCTCTTGATAAAATTCATAGGGGGGTCATAGGCAAAAGGGCCACAGGCAAAAGAGCAACAATTTTTTTTTGTACCACGCCCTAATTTTGTTTTATTTCCAGGTGTTTTAAATAGAGAATATGAACAGAAAGAACACTCTTAATATAAGGAATTAATCACACATACATAAGAATATTTATTAGTTAACTTTTTAAATAGTTTTAAACTTCAAATCAATTCTTCGGTCTTTAACATTTGCAAAATGATTTATAACACGCTCATTAAAATTAACAATACTATTTATGAACGGTTTCTCTACGCTTAACATGGCTAACGCAGACAGTATTTCGTAAAAATGTCTTTATTCTCTTTAATGTAGAGAAACATCGCTCACTTTCTACAGTTGTCATCGGTAATGTACACAGTATATTCAACAATTTGACTGTTTCCGAAAAAGTTGCACTAAGATTATTATTAATAAATAATTGGAGCATTGGTACGGCCCCAGAACTTTTACTGAAATCATCCCGTTCATAAATAACTTTTAGTTCAGTTTTAAGTTTTAAATAATTCACACTAGGAAAGTTTTCCTTAACTGATGTTAGAATATTATCCGGAAAATTGTTCTTGTATTGTTCAAACTGGTCACTGTAAAATAATTGAGCAATTACTAGATGACCACTAAAACTAAAACGGTGGTTAATTTCAGATATTATAATGTCACAAACTTCCAAAGCGACTTGACGTTTGGAATCTTCATTTTTTCTTGGTCTTTTGACATTCAGTGTGGAAGATGAAGGCATTTCTAAAGATATTCCATTTGTTATTTTATCTCGAACATTTTGAACTGCAGTTTTGAATGAGTCCATGTAATTTTTTACCAATATAATATCAATACCGCGTTTTTGTAGTTGATTAAAAAGAACTTGGCAATGGGGCATTATTAAGTGAAAAAAGTTTAACCAATACAGAAAATCAATACTTTGCAAAAATGTCTTTAACCCAATTGCCTGATTAATTGTGTTAGAATCTTCTTCAGTCTCAATTATCTTCTCTAGAGAAGCTAGAATATCAACTTGATATAGATGTACCGTTTCCACACAACGTGTATTAAAACACCATCTTGTGGGTACTGCTCTAGGTAAACGAACTTTCGCAAATTCATCGAGAACTGCTGTACGCTTTGGAGATCGATTAAAAAATGTGGAAAAGCCCTGTAAATTGGCAAAAAAAATTTTTACGTTTTTATTTTGACCAGCTGCTTTTTGCAGTATTAAATTTAGCTGGTGGGCATAGCAATGTATAAAATTAGCAGCAGGATATCTTTGTCTAATTTTTGTTTGTACTCCACCTAATCGGCCACTCATAGTAGATGCTCCATCATAGCTTTGTCCGATTAATTTTTCCGGTGTTCTATTTATTTCTAAGATTTCTAATTCTTTGAAAATTACCTCTGCCAAATGTTCGGCTGTGGTACCGGGAGGAATTATAAATTTTATAAACCGCTCATGAACGATGCCGTGTAATACATACAGAACTATAAAAGTCATTTGAGTTTTATTGGAGGTGTCAGTAGTTTCATCCACCTGCACTGCTATATATTCAGCAGACTGAATTTCCACTTTAATTTGTTCTTGAGCCACAGATAACATTGAATAAAGTAAATCATTTTGCACAGTTTCAGATGTACCCTTGAAAACCGTGGCTTTATCTAAGTATTCTTTGAATATTGGATCCAGCTCTGAAACGAAATTTATTAGTCCACGAAATATCCCTGGATTTGCGGACGTCTCGTTCTCGTCATGTCCTCGTAATGCCAACTCAAAGGCCCCACAGAACTTTACACAGTCTATTATTTTATTTAAAATATATCGATTTTTTGACACATTTTCATTAAAATCTCTCACGGATTGTCGGTAAGCACTGTCTAACTGAGACCGAATATCAACATTACCGATTGTAGCAAAACTTATGGCACTTTTCATATGGTCTGCGGATGAAATATGTTTTTTAATTTTGTCTTTTAAATGTTTTAAGTCTTGAACACCGTTTTTACACCATAGAGAGTCATTGGAAAAAATAAGGCATTCAAAACAGTAAAATGCATTACTCACTTCGCACCCGCAAATCCAGTCGCACAAATCATACATAGACCTGCGAAAATTACGATGCACTTCTTTATTTTTGTCTTTGCTAGTCTGTCTAATTTTTAGATCTGGTACTGGGCGACCACTTTTCTTTAATTCTAAACGTTTTTCGAAACTCAGTTCATTTCTTATTTTAAGTTCTTTTATTCTTTGCACTATCGACATACCTGCTCTCTTACTTCTTAGTATCAAATAATAAAAACTACACTCCAAAAATCAAAAACAAACCAAACAAATAACCGAAATAACTAAATTACTGGGGACTTCCACCAATAACTTTCAAAACATGTAATTTTTACTAGAAATATTGCAACTACACAAAATACCGTATAATAGTCATAATATTCACTGTCTTGTTAAACTGGGCTGATAGCCCAGGTCCTGCTAACTTCGGGCACCTTCGGGCGTCTCTTTTCCGTTTAGCTTTTATATCGTCAGAGATCGGCTCAGTCTCATATCGGTATCGCATCGAGGTCATCGATTGCCACCAGCCCGATTTTCCGATTTAGTAAATTTAAGCGATTCGCCGTAGGAGCACGGCCGCGTGGCGGGCAGATTACGCTACGCGTTTACGGGTGACGCTTAAAATGTAATGGGTACATTATTGAAAGATTTATACTTGTGGTAAATTCTAATTTTGTACATTATATAATTTTTATTTTCTAAATCTGAAAAATAGTAAATAAATTTCATTTTATATTGGGAGGTCATTGACCCAATGACCTAATGGAGAAGCCGCCACTGCCTGAATCTATCACCATTTGTACTGGAACTCCTCCAATATTACACATCACATCGCAGTCATTGTCAATATGGAACACACAGTTTACATTGCTGTCCTTGTTGTCTTCCTTTTCCTCAAATTGGTTCTGCAGTGCTGGGTCGAATTGCCTTTTAGACTACATTTCTTGCAAACCGTGTTTTGCTCTGGGCAGTTGAACGATAAATGGTTTGGCGAGCCACATCGATAACGACATCTCTAACTACTTTCTTCAGGTTTCTTATATTTACTAGATAATTTGTTTACTTCCATTGGCTTCTTATCGCTGAATTCTTCCATTTGCCGGCTCACTGACTCGAGGGCGTTAGCCTCTAGAACTATGGTGTCTAGTGTTACCGAATCCCCTAATTTCAGAATTTTCTTCCTTAAATCGACGGAGTAGCATTTTTCAACAATCTGGTCGATTATGTTCTCTTCGGAGTTAGTAAATTTACATTTATAAGCCTGGTTTCGTAGACGCACTAAAAACTTCTCAAACTTTTCGTTTTGTTCTTGTTTCAAAAGGCGAAATATATGCCTTTCATATAATTTACTCTGTTTTGGAGCGAAGTAGGAATCCAACTTTTCAATAGCTACTTTGTAGACATCGGTATCTCCTGTCTCGTTTGTTGGTATGATATACTTCTTGGATTCCTAAACCCCCCACATGTAGTAGAGTGGCTCTTTTCTTGGAGGGGGTTTCAATGTTAGCCGCATCCAAATAAATTTCCAAAACTCTCTTCCACTTTTCCGCTTTAGTCCCCACTGACGAAACGTCCCCATCGCAATCAAATGGCTCTAATGGTGCAAGGTTGGACATGATGATTAAAGCTAAAAAGAATGTTTATAATGTTTATCGTATAACGGTGTAGTACTTAATACGTTATTTTCGCTATGTTATTCTAGCCCGGAAGATCTGATCATCGTTTCCGGGGATCGGAAAATCCAGGATGGCCAAAATGTTAGAGATTATAATTCAATATAATTAGATTGTAAATACCTTTATACCTATATTAAATTCACCTTTAAATCATAGTTATAGTAACGTTAAAATAAGCAAAATTAATCATACAATGAGGCATTCAAATTTAGGTAATTCGATACAGCAAAACGAGTCATAGGCTGAGACATCCCAAATTATGTAATAATTTAATATCCTTTCGAACGTCGGGGTAGAGATTAGTCAGTCAAAATTTACTATTTGCTCCTCGCAGTTTGTTACATAAGATATTAAATCGAGAACCAAACGTGTTTGAATTTTAGTTTTAACATCTGTTTAGTAACTTTGCCTAAAGTGTGGGAATGGTCCGAGGTTGACGCCGCATTAAAGAGAAAATTTAGTGAAATTAGAATCACATCACTGAAAAGAGCTAGATACTATATTTTTCTCTCTTTTTTTTTTTTAATATCGTACAAATAAAAGCCAATATTTGTCTGTTACCTCTAAACTGTTCATGCTGGTTAAACTATTTATCACATTAATTGGATTCTTATTTACGTGCTATGTATCCAAATTCATAGGCTATTTTTCCTTTCATTTCAATAGTACTATTTATCACATTAATAGTCCTATTAGTTTAACTTTATGTACGTACTATGTATACAAATTCATAGATTCTTTTTACAGGATCCTGCATCTATGTATCTTATTCATAGATAATCCGGAATTTCATATTTGATTTTTTTTCATTATTATTCCTTTCCTTACCTTATAATCCTCGTCGCCAATATGTAGTGTCTTACGTTACTCTTGGGCACTAAGTAGGGCACTTAGGGTAAACAATTAAATACACAATAATATCACAACACGCACCGGTTCTCTGTTTAACGTCGACTGTCCCACGACCGTCGCGTCGGCGTCGTTCGTCATCCAGCCAAACGGTGATTATATAATCGTTATTTCTTCACACAGAACGCTAAAGTGTGTTGATCAAAAATTGAAATGCGCAAATAAGAAAATATTGATACAAATGTTGTTTTTCCCGAATACGCCAAAAATACTCTGTTTCGTAAAATCTTTTAATAAAATATATTTCAATAAATAATATAAATTAAAAGCGAATTCTGGGCAATACATATTTTAAGTATATATTAGAATTAAATGAAAATGAAATAAAAATTAATATTTAACTAAAATATGTAGCACAACCTGTTTCAAAATAGTTATACTATTTTTATTCTGTATGTCATCAGTTGATCAAATCCAATGTAGCAATCACTCATAACGTAAAGCTGGCAGTTGTAAACGCCTAAAATATAAAAATATAATAGTATAGAGGCTAGCACAATTTTAACGGGGTATTATTTAAGATCTGCCCTCTTAAAAATGTCATTTCAAAACTGTTGTAAGTATGTCGAAATATTTGACAGTTATGCGCTTCTGTATTCTAATTTGATTATGGATAATATAATTCCAGCTTATAAGTTTTGTTCTTGTCCTATCGTAAATGCACCAATTTCCTAAACGCCTTTATAGACTATCTGTGCCTTTTTTAGCACACATATCTTTTACATACATTTGCTAGACAAGTTTTGTTTCGAACGACATATCGATGTCCGGCCATAGGATGATTCGGTTTGAAATCGAGTTCAATGGCTGGTGCATGCCCCCCAATCTGAGGGTAACCCAAACAAGCCCACAAGCAGGCCTCTCCAAGGAGGAGTTGAAAACTGTTTTGACGATATTGGGTACCGCTCTCAATTATGCAATTACGGTGACTCGTGGAGTTTCATGGTGGAATGAGTCCTTAGATTCCAAAGAGAGGCGAGGACTCACCACCAATCCAAGCGCAAAGAACAGGAGGGGGCAGCTATCTAAACTGTTGGACATAAGTAGTGCGTTAGGAAAATATTTAATCGAAAATCAAATAATCCAGATTCTCGTTAAAGTATTATTTCACTCGGTATGCGCATAAACGAGTAAAACGCTATTAGGTCGAACCGCGACACTTTGTACATGTAAGCAGGTCAACGTAAAGGTAACTGACGCAGCGCACAGCATCTATTATTTATCAGTTAACCACATTTGATCAATCTAACCTAATCTCTTGGCTATAGTACCTGCAAATATATTATAAGAATATATAGCGAGTATCTCATAAGGCAATGAAAAGATTTTTAAGCCGAAAGAGAGAGACGGAAATATCCAATATCCCATAAGTCTATTGCAACTCATTCTCGAGCGTTCTGCGCAATCTCGTTATAGAGTTTTGCTATTGGTTGAATTGAAACGGATCGGGGTGCTCAATGGTAGCGACCAATGAATCTGCACTTGGTGCTTCTGCGCATTTCGGCACTTCATGAGGCAAGATAGACTTATGTGGGGTTTATATACATCTATCTCACGGTTTTGGCCTGAGGTATTGGCCGGAACACGCTATATAGTCTTGTAATATATTTGAGTACCTGTCATGGTAGAGGCTAATCTTTAAGCCTGCCGCACATTGAGCGCAGGATAGCCTAGTACAGCACAGCCTAGCGTTTTGTAATGTCAAACGCCACTGAACGAATGCTCTGCCTCTGCTGTCTTCTCTGTGAAATAAACACAATTTTCGCCGACTGCGATACGTAGTATTATAAAAAGATTAAAGTTCTTCAAATCAAATGGAGTTACTAATGGAAAGTGCAAAGTAAAATAGGGTTCTGAGTGACTAGTGATAAAGACTACATGAGGACAAAGTATAAATCTAGATAAATTTAACAGAAGCATAAAGACGTTTTAACATTATTGAACTATGTAGGGCAGCCCATCAATCCGGGCTTTATGTTCGGCACACACATAAAACGAAAATCCTGATACACAATGAGCGATGCGTGTGCGTGTGCGGAGATCTAAATGTTGACATTTTACACATTATGACAGGTTGTAGAATATAACCGGTTTAACTTAAAGCGAAATGGTTTTGCACTTTCCTATTGAGATAACCCACCTCTGTAAAATATTATTTCATTGAACCTGATACATTCATTTTTGAGACACCCTATATATGTATATATTTTGAGA
>JAEQML010082476.1:0-10802 GCA_016904865.1 Pissodes strobi | reverse complement strand
CCGTTGATGGATTCGGTCCATCTGAATCAGTCCGTCAGTGGACCCGGTCCAATGGATTCGGTCCAGTGGACCGATTCAGGCTTCACCTTCACTGCTCCTTCTTGGCATGTCACATACCTATCGAGCGCTTCCCGGTCCGGCGGGTCCGGTAACCGCCGCGCCGTGAAACACAAACGTTTGTGTTTTGCCGACGGGAGTTTTTTGCATAACCTGCATTATTCTTTCTAAGATTTTGTGAGGTTTAAATGATTTATTTAAATTGAAAATAATATTGATATTGAACACCATACGAATTTGGTTTTAAATAGGCAGCATAAAATTATACAAAATCAATAATTTCCATATCAAATGGAACTGAGCTCTTGTAGTTTATATTTTATATACAGTGTGTCCACTTTAGTTCGCACCATATGGGAAACTTTTTTATTATCAATTTTACGAAAAAAAGTTATTCTTTATAAAAAGTTCCGCTTGGTCCAAAACCTAAAATGCAACCATCAGATATCAAATTTCTTCAGTACGCATACGAGATTTGTCAGAAAATATGAATTTTTCCCAACAGTAAAGTAAATTTATTTTTGAAAATATCGAAAACTTTAGCTAGTTATCTCTTTATTCGTTAAACATTTGATAACTTTTACGTCTCTTAACTTCTATGTTGCATTATTTTGATGATGCATTAAAATAATTGATGATATTGTAAAATAAATAATTTTGATATTTATCAATTATTTTAATGCATCATCAAAATAATGCAACATAGCTGAAGTTAAGAGACGTAAAGGTTATCAACTGTTTAACGAATAAAGAGATAACTGATTAAAGTTTTCGATATTTTCAAAAATAAATTTACTCTACTGTTGGGCAAAATTCATATTTTCTGACAAACCTCGTATACGTACTGAAAAAAATTGATATCTGACGGTTGCATTTTAGGTTTTGGACCAAGCAGAACTTTTTATAAGGAATAACTTTTTTTCGTAAAATTGATAATAAAAAAGTTTCCCATATGGTGCGAACTTAAGTGGACACACTGTATAAAGGAATATAAATATATTTGGTTTTAAAAAATGTCTGCTATTTTCCTTAGTTTTTTTAAAAATATCTATTGTACTAAATTTTTTTAATGTAGACAAAATATTATTTAAAATTTTAAAACAAAAGCAACCATTAAAAATTTTCTTATAATAACAAATGCATACGCCATTATTACGCAAAAGGTTTCTCTGGTTTCTCAAACAAAATTCGTAGCGGCGCTACGGACTCGGACCGAATTGTATTAATTCAAGGAACTCGACTCCTATAAATCGTTGCTTCACCCGAACCGATTCACCACGACATCGCTTGCAGTCCTCGCACCGTAGTTAAAGCAGGTAGTGGACCGGGTCCGAATGATATGATGGATTCGGTCCGACTCGTTCCGTTACTGGATTCGTTCATTTGGACCGGGTCCATCCGGACCGACACACCTCTACAGGTTATGTTTACACATCAGTGTCTCGTTCGAGTACTAGCAGACCCGCTTATTTTTTTTTATCTGCGTAAATATGATTCAATCTACTGCTGTCCACTCGTTCTCCAATAAGATTTGTTAATGGTAATGGACACAATAACAATAACAGAATCGTTTTGTATATTAGGCACTCGTTATAATTGTGGATCAAATATTAAAATATCAGAAATAATAAAATAGGCTGCTGCCTAATTTTACGGCTCGAGATAACGGATGCACTACGTCTAGTTCGAAATCTTGCCAATTGTAGCAATGGCCATGATCCTACCCAACATTCGAGATATCGTGATTTCGATCGCATATTGTAGGGTTAGTTACGTAACCTTTTCATTTCTTTCTATCTTCAACACTGTGCATATAGCTGTCGCACTTCTTGAAATTTATACTTCTTGTGACGTAAGGTAAAACCAGAGACGTCGTAAAAGAAAGATCGGGGCAAGGACTTTATTTCGCTGCCGTTTTTCCAATTTCCTACAAAAAAAAATGCTTTCTAGAGCTGCAATCTTGTCCGGTAAGCTGAATACACTTTTAAGTCTAATTATCTCTTAGTTTCTTTAATTACCAGGCAAATTCAGACAAACGCTGTTTATGTAATAGGTTTGCGAACTTTGTGACATTGGATTCATTTTGCTACAATTTTTTAGGGCAAAATGCGAAGGCCCTCGTTGCTCTTAGCAGGGCTACGGCCACTTCACCATCCAATAATGTTGCTGCTGCTGCTGCAGATAGTCCGGCTTCATCTACATCTTTACGACCGGTAAGTATACTTTACTTCGTAACTTTACCTACTTTTAGATTGGCTCCTGAAGTCTGAAGGTGAGCTCTAACATTTTTTACAAGTATGTTTAAGCTGAAGCTTTTGGTAATTTTTTAGAAGACGTGTCGGATTAGTTTTTGAATTTTGAAGTTACCTAAACATGCAAGTGACATATAGAAGTGTAGTACAGTAAATTTTGCTTTGTGGAAACTCATACTTTCCTGTCAAAAAAATAAAATAGAGTCACATGTACAAAACACAAAAATGTATGACAGTATCAATTCAGTTTTTTTTTTTCATTTTGGGCATGTCTTGGGTTAATTCTGTTTGGTTGTGCCCCTGGAGCGAGCGAAGCGAGTGGTGGAAAGACATGCATGAAGTGAAATATTAGTAGAATGATAAAAAATTAATCAACTGCAATGGGACAGTGGAGCTCTTTTCCTCAACTTTGTTACGCCACTGGAATATTTATCAAAGTACACATATTTTTTAACAAAATTCATATTTGCAAATTCAATATTTTCTATTTTTATACACTTTTTACCCTTCCTTGCACTGCTATTCACTCCATTGTCCTGCAAGACAGTTGATTACTGTTAGGTTTCCGCAAATAAAAACCATCTAAAAATGACGTAAAAACACTCAATTTATGTGTTTCTGAGGAAAAAAAACGGCAAAATCGGTCTGACACGTTTTTCGTCTTCTGAAAAATTACCAATCTTTTAACTAAAAAAAAAAATGTTTCATTGATTTCATTAATATGGTGTACTTGTGATGGTTTATCAAATAAATGTATGTACAAGGAGGCAGATCCTAGAGTTCGAGTTTTCAAAGCTCTAATTATAGCAATTAATTAGGATGTATATCACCACTTTTCTCAGTGGAAGCTTTTTGTATACGGACTTGTTAAGGGCCTTTGGAGTAGTGTTTGTCAAGAACCCTTTTTAGGTTGGTGTCAATCATCAAATCATATTTATCTTAATTAATTTAATGTGTTACATGTTACTGCCTGTGTGTGAGAATTATTTACAATATTTTTGTCAAGTACCTATAATAAATAAAATCTTGCCTGAATAGAAATGATTTCAAGAATAAAAACAGGTTAATTATATAAAAAGAAAATTGTGTTTGGGAAATGGCCCAAAATCTAAAAATACATAATACATTCACTCACAAAAGGTTTTCAAACTTATAAATTTATAATTTGAAAATTTGTCATTTGCAAAAAATGCATTGCTAATGCTCTTTTGCTGCTCTGTAAATTATAATTAAAAGGTAACTCTTAAACGGCTGAAGCAGGATGCTATAAAATTTGGTATTTCAATGTCCAAGACCTTCCTGACCAAGAGGTTCGTAAAGTATTGTTACGTTTTTCCCGTGGGTTCTTAACAAAATTACAACTTGACTATTTTCAACTAATACTCTCTTTATTCACTATCACTGTATACAATTTAACACTTTAAACTACTCTTATAACTTTACAACTAATATCTATTCAACACTCAATGATTAACTGAACTGAACTGACTAACATTCGCCTTAGTTCTGCTTATATATAATCTCAAATCTATCACGAATATTCGGGAAGTATTCCGAGGCCACTCTATATGATCTCGACGAGGCCATCGAGATAATTCCAGTCCAGCGATCCTGAAACTTCGCGACCGGCCGGGCGATGAGTCATACAGACAAAGAAGCGAGGGGCACGGCGCGGCGGCGGCGGCTAGTTCTATAGGGTAACACAAAAACGATCGGATGGTTGTTAGTCGTGACATTGCCTCCCTCTTAAACCTGATCGTCCCGATCAGATACTGCATGTCCGTGGTATGCTTTCAGTCTGTCGAGGTGAACAACTTTCAGTTTGCTTCTGGGACTACGCTGAATTCTATACACAACGTCATTAATTCTTTTGATGACTGTATAGGGTCCTTCCCATACTGGCGTTATCTTGGGAGATCTTCCTTTCTTCCTTTGCGGATTATATAACCAGACTTTGTCGTTCATCTGAAATCCCATAGAATTAGCTTTGAGATCATATCGTGTCTTCATTCGGTCACTGGCTTTCTCCGTGTTTTCTCTGGCTAATTCATGGATGTATAGTAACTTTTCCTTAAGGGAGTCCGCGTAGTCTTGAATTTCCATATCCTGGTTTTCTGGCGTTCCGAATAATAGGTCGCAGGGTAAGCGGAGTTCTCTTCCAAATAAAACCATGGCTGGTGTTAGTCCTGTCGTGTCATGGACTGCTGATCTATAGGCCATCAAAAATAGTGGTATGTGTTGGTCCCAATCCTTCTGATGTTCATCTACGACTTTTGACAAATGTTCTTCAATGGTCTTGTTAAACCTCTCAACCATGCCATCTGATTGTGGATGTAAGGCGGTAGTCCGTGTTTTATGGATGTTGAGTAAATCACAGACTTTCTGGAAAACCTTGGATTCGAAGTTGCGTCCTTGATCTGAATGCAGCTCTAACGGAACTCCAAATCTGCTGAATAGGTTATTCACAAGGACCTCTGCTATGGTAACAGCTTCTTGATTGGGGATTGCAAAGACTTCAGGCCATTTACTGAAGTAGTCAATTGCCACTAAAATGTACTTGTTACCATTATTTGTTTCTGGAAAAGGGCCAGCTACGTCAATGGCGATACGTTCAAACGGTAGGCCCACATTATACTGTTTCATTTTGCCCCTAGATCTTGTTTTGGGTCCTTGGCTTGTGGCACAGGTTGAGCACTGCCGACACCACGTTTTCACATCCTGGCAGTAGTTGACCCAGTAAAATCTGTCGCGAATCTTGTCAATCGTTTTGTTCACTCCGAGATGAGCACCAGACTTTCCATTATGAACTTCTTCCAGAACTTCCGATATCTTCCTCCTTGGTATCACCAGCTGTGTCTTCACTACTTTGCCATCGGCGCTTTCCCAGGCTCGTTTAAGAAGTCCATTTTCCACCACCAGGGAGTCCCACTGAGCCCACAGAGTTTTAAAAGCAAGTCCTTTATTTGATATCTCGCTCCAGCTTGGTCTTGGTTGCTGTTCTTCTTTAGCTCTTAGCAATAGTGATATTTCACTATCTTCCAGCTGATCCTTTTTAAGTTGCTCGGTGGTCCACTGCTGATCAACCTCAAATTTCGTTAGCCTAATCGGAGTAATTCCTTCTCGTTGATCTACTCTTTGGCAATGCTTACAATTATCCGCGCATGGTCTTCTGGATAAAGCATCTGCATTATTATGCAATCTCCCTGCTCTGTGCTTAACCTTAAAGTTATATTGTTGTAACTTTTCAAGCCACCTGGCTACCTGTCCTTCAGGTTGTTTCATATCCAAAAGCCATTTAAGTGCTGCATGATCAGTCCTTATCAGAAATTCTTGCCCATATAGATATTGATGGAAATGCTCAACAGACCGTACTATTGCCAAAAGCTCTTTTCGGGTTACACAGTAGTTACGTTCAGGTTTTGAAAGTGTTCGACTGTAGTATTCGATAACCCGTTCTTCTCCCGCTTGTACTTGAGATAAAACTGCTCCGATGCCGGTGTTGCTGGCGTCTGTGTCCAATACAAATTTACCCTTTTGTTCCGGATATCCCAATATTGGACTAGAACATAGAGCCGCTTTTAATTTCCTGAACGCAGAATCACAGTTATGATCCCAGTTATAATTTGCTCGTTCTTCAGTGAGCTTATGTAAAGGTGCAGCTATATTTGAAAATCCTTCGACAAATCTTCTATAATAAGTACATAAACCAAGGAAGCTCCGCAGTTCGTGTTTGTCGCGAGGACGAGGCCAGTCTTTGATTGCTGTTATCTTTCGTTGATCAGTTTGGATTCCCTCTGATGACACGACGTGTCCGAGAAATTCAACTTTTTGTTGGAAGAGAAAACATATCTTTGGATTCAGTAAGAGCTGAGCATTCTTGATCCTGGTAAAAACTTCATGCAGGTTTTGTAGGTGCTCTTTGAAACTTTTTCCCATTACCATTATATCATCAAGATAGACCAGGCATGTCTTCCAAGTGAGGCCTCGTAGAACAACTTCCATAAGACGCTCAAAAGTAGCGGGGGCATTGCATAGTCCGAACGGCATAACTTTAAACTGATATAAACCACTTCCGGTAGAGAAGGCAGTCTTTTCCTTATCCTGTTCGTCAATGCCTACTTGCCAGTACCCGCTCTTTAGATCGAGTGTTGAGAACCAATGAGAACCTGCTAGTGTCGTCAACGTGTCGTCAATTCTGGGAAGTGGATAGCTGTCCTTCTTGGTGACGTCATTGAGCCTTCTATAGTCCACGCAGAATCTGGTAGTCCCATCCTTTTTGGTGACTAAGACAACAGGAGATGACCATGGACTTGACGACTCTTCAATAATTCCATCTTCAAGCATTTTATCCACTAATGTGGTAACCTCTTGCTGCTTCGTCACTGGTAACCTTCGAGGATGCTGCCTTATGGGGTGAGCACTCCCAGTGTCGATTTTATGTTTTATGATGTTCGTTCTTCCAGTATTGCCATTTTTCTTTTCAAAGGCTGTACTCTGCTCTTTGATAAATTGTGTAGCTCTCTTCAGTTCTTCGGAAGACAGATGTTGCCACGATTTCTGGAAATGTTCTAGGACTTCCTTAGGTGATGTTGAGGGTGTTACTTCTGACTGCGTTTCGCAACTGGTTACCCACTGCACCGGCTCGCAAGTGGCTATTACATCTCCTTTATTGATTTTGATGGAATTGGATGAAATATTTGCTATCCTTATCGGTATTTCGCCGTCGGTTTTGACTAGTGCTTTGCCTACGAGGTGTTTGCAAGGCAAATCGTGGTGTTGGATAAGTCCGATGCAGCCTCCAAAATCCTTCTCCAATTTCCCAAAAATTATCTGCTCGGTATTTCCGCTTATTCTGACAGTACATGCCGCCACTACTTTAGTCGGTGTGCCATCGTCTGTTTTGTTAAGGATGAACTCTTCGGTGCCAAACTTCAGAAGATTAAGCTTGTTGTCAAAAGAGAATCCATGTTGACCGATGAGATCCATCCCCAAAATAAATTCGTTCTCGATGTCGGCGACTAACACTGTGTGGTGTAGTTTAATTCGTCCCAGTTGAAGTTCGATATCCATTTCCCCAAGTACTTCAGCTGTCTCACCGGTAACTGTACGTAAAACTACATTCTTTGATATGGGTAGAACTTCTACTCTATTCACTCTGTTGGATCTTATCAAAGATACCGCCGCACCAGTGTCAACAGTAATTGTTATGGCTCTTCCGTTGATTTTTCCTGTAATTGTTAGACTGTCGGCGGCTTTTGCTAGGCTTTTTATGGAGACGATCCTGGGGGCTTTATCTTCTTTAGCCAACACCCGCCCCGCAATGTTGACTAATTGAAGTTTTCCTGATTTGACTTGGAGGCCCTAGCGTCTCTGGATGGAGATCTAGACCGTAGTTGTACTCGGCAGTCTCTTTTGAAATGCCCAGTCCTGCCACATCTATAGCACTGACTTGATGTATTTCGGTTACGTGGCCTATCTTCAATTGGCTCCCGGAATCTCCCTGCGGCCTGAAGAACTTCCGTTAATTTCTTCAAAATTTCGCCCATCTCAGTTAATTCGCAGCTGTTTGTCGGCTTTTCTTCCTGGATGGATACGGACCTGATTTTTGGCTTGGAGATGTTACAGGCCGCCTCGATTTCTAGGGCTCGACCCAAAGCTTCGCTGCTGTTATCAAATTTGGCTAGGCGTAGCATTTTCTGAGTTTCTGGATCTCTAATACCATCCACGAAATATTGGGCAGCAAGTTCCTCTTGAAATTCTTCTGTCGCTCCCGGGTAGGCCAATTGAATGAGACGTCTAATGTCTGCCTCAAATTCTTGCAGGTTTTCACCAGGCTTCTGATGTCGGGACTTAACTTGTGCCTGATAGAGCTGTCTTCTATGTTGGTCGCCAAATCGTCTCTCCAGGACAGCTACAAGTATGTCATAATTCCCCTGTTGGCTGATGGGAATTGTCTGCAGTAGTTCCAGGGCAGATCCACGAAGCGCTACCACTAGTGATGTAGCCATTTCTTCAGTATTCCAACCGTTGGCAACAGCAGCGGCTTCAAATTGTCTTTTGTACATTGTCCAGGATGTTTGACCGTCGTACGTTGGAGGTTTGATGTTTTGTCCTGAGGCGAATGCCCTCTCGGTGGGTGCTTGGTGTTTTAGTCTGGTAAATTCTGCTTGTAGATTCTTCACTTCTTTCTGTACGTCTCCGACTTCTTTTTGTACATTTCCAACTTCTTTTTGAATATTGTTTACTTCTTTCTCAAATTTCTCATTTTGTCCGTCCAATATTTTCTGTAATTTTCCTTGCTCGCCTACAATTACATCCAGCATCCATTTCTGAAGCTGGTCCTGCTCTGCTTGTCTTTTCTCTTCCTGATCTTGTAAAATTTTCTGAAGCCGGTCCTGTTCTGCTTGTCTTTTCTCTTCCTGGTCTTGCAAAATTTTCTGAAGCCGGTCCTGTTCTGCTTGCCTTTTACGTTCATCCTCATCCCGATCCGCTTGCCTTCTACGTTCATCCTCTTCCCGATCCGCTTGCTTTTTATCTTCTTGATCTTGAAAAATTTTCTGAAGCCGGTCCTGTTCTGCTTGCCTTTTACGTTCATCCTCTTCCCGATCCGCTCGCCTCTCAGCATTTAAATTATCCATGAAATTGGCCAACATTTTATTTATTTGCTCCATTTCTGCTGTTTGTTGCCTTGTATTGACCATAGAATGTTATAAAACTTTACCAGAATCCAGCAATCAAACGGTCTCGTTGACGTACTTGTACTTCTTCTTTGAAAAATACTTCGCAAGTCCGGTCCCTTCACAATCCGACTTCTGACACCAATTGTTACGTTTTTCCCGTGGGTTCTTAACAAAATTACAACTTGACTATTTTCAACTAATACTCTCTTTATTCACTATCACTGTATACAATTTAACACTTTAAACTACTCTTATAACTTTACAACTAATATCTATTCAACACTCAATGATTAACCTTTCGGAAGTGGCGCACTATATAGTAACACAAGAGGTGGCGCAAGTCTGACAGACCCAGCTAAGGAAAAAATATGTAGGGTAATTTTTAACAAAAATTTATTGCGAGATATAATTTATCGTATTATTTATTAGTCAAAAACAAAAACAAAACGTTAAAAAACAAAATTGGTTCCAAATTTATTCTAAAAGGAAAGTAACACATAAAAAAAATTACGAGAGATACAAATGCATAAAAAACAAAAACTAAGACAGTTTTTTTTTTGGTTTTTTTGCTTTAAATGAGTAGAACATAAGTCAGATGTTCAGTTTTAATTTTTGTCTAAGGCATCTAAATAAACAGGACACCAAGATTTTAGGTGAAAGAGACATATAAATTTCTTACACCTTTCACAAAAAAAAATTGATTTTTGAGTCCTTTACACAAAAAAAACATCTTTTACGGGTTCCTGGTGCAATGTTTTCTTGCGGCTCTAAATTGGCAGATGTTCCGGCATAATCTTGTCTCCTCTCCCAGACTGCTTGTGGAATATTTTGTTCAAAAGAACTCCGAACTAAATGTGGCTTATGTAAAACTAATTTTTATGAATCACTACACAACACAACAGTTACCCTTTATCCAAAATATTATTTAAATAATACTTAAAAAAATATTGTGATTACTTACCAAAATAGAAAAAAAAAAGAAATTACTCAACACACAAAAATAGTTACACGGATAGTGGCGCCAAGTCTCACAGACTTTATATATAATAACTTTTGTCAAAATTCAACTTCTGTCGATCTCCCTAGTCAGGCTAACATTGAACGGTATTGTAGGAAGGTACCGGGCTGGACGCAGTTGTAGCGGTATCTGGAGAGCCAGGATACACAACTAAAAAGTGGCCGGGTCTGTTAGACTTGGCGCCACTTCCGGAAGGTTAACTGAACTGAACTGACTAACATTCGCCTTAGGTCTGCTTATATATAATCTCAAATCTATCACGAATATTCGGGAAGTATTCCGAGGCCACTCTATATGATCTCGACGAGGCCATCGAGATAATTCCAGTCCAGCGATCCTGAAACTTCGCGACCGGCCGGGCGATGAGTCATACAGACAAAGAAGCGAGGGGCACGGCGCGGCGGCGGCGGCTAGTTCTATAGGGTAACACAAAAACGATCGGATGGTTGTTAGTCGTGACAGTATCACATGCTGACACTATCTTTCTTATTTGTTTTTTTGTCAGTGACTTTTGGCTTTAGTTTCTGTCTTTTGTTGGATTTTGATAATTTTGTAACTCAGCATAACAGTGATTGTCTAAAAATTGAATTAACTGAATGTAAACTTCTTGGGGGTTTTTAGGTGTAATAATCCATAAAATAAATGTTTATTAATAATGTAAGCATTGAAGTTATGTGCGCCCAATATTTATTCCTAAAATCATCGTTATAAAATACTGTAAAACTGTAATAGGCTCTCCTATGTTGGAGTTTGGAACCTCCGGCAACATGCACTAAAACGGAGTTTTATCCACAA
>MU197310.1:524-10802 GCA_016904865.1 Pissodes strobi | reverse complement strand
CATATATATATATATATATATATGACTAAATTTATACGTATTTTTGTCTCAGAACAGACATATTCAGCATCAGCATTTGGTATGGTGTAACGGTACAAATTCTGAACCACACCTTATTTCCCAAACATTTAGATTACTTGATCTTCGAGGCTGCCACAATATATACATATTTTGTGACTTTGCCCTTGACTAACGCAAGCATGAAATCATAAGTTGAAATGTGTTTGATATTGTCGACCCTCAAATATAAAACGTACACCCCCTATGCTGAGAAAATGATCGGTTACATAGGTCATATTTACACAATACCAGGAATATTTGGCCGACATCAGGTAGTATACCTTTTCAGCTTCTTCAAATTTGATGATCTTGTTTTGTGAATATATCCATGAGCTAGTAGATTGTATAGAGTCTTATCTTATTCGTTTGATTTTATGACAAAATGATCTACCTGCATCACGTCTTACAAAATTCTTCGAAACATTTGAGCAAAGCCAGGTGCAGACCATTGTTTCTTCAAATTTGTTGTTTGTATTGAAATAAATATATTTCGAAAAACAGTTGATGCACACCAAAAAGTAACTAAATCCATCATTTTCATCGGCTATTGTTGCATTCTGCTAAATCTATTTGCCACAAATCTTTATAATTTTTATAATCGTTCGCAGTCTGCGAATACTTGCGTTCGCTGTACGTGCTTATACTTTCAAAAGCGGAAAAGTAGGGCGACGTATTTTACGTTTCTGTACTTTTTGTAGTTACCGTCCTCTTACTTTTTTTTATCATGTCAAAAAAAGACATATTATATTATTTTTCGTTACTTTTTGGTGTGCATCAACTGTTTTTCGAAATATATTTATTTCAATACAAACCTCCAATTTGAAGAAGCTGAACAGATCTGCACCTGGCTGCCCAAATATTCCGAGCAATTTTGTAAAACGTGATGCAGGTAGATCATTTTGTCACAAAATTAAGTGAATAAAAGAAGACTCTATACATACAAAACAAGACCAACAAATTTGGAGATGCTGAAAAGGTCTACTACCTGATGTCGGTCAAATATTTCTATTGTATAAATACGGCCTATGTACCCGATCATTTTGTCACCATATAGGGGGTGTACGTTTTACATTTCAGGGTCGACAACATCAAACACATTTTAAGTTATGATTTTATGCTTGCCTTAGTCACAATATTGTGGTACCCTCGAAGGTCAAGTAATCTCAACGTCTGCTGAATATGTTTCTGTTTTGGTGCAAAAATACGTATAAATTCAGCCAAAGTATAAAACGCATCTCATGGTTGAACTATTCTCGAATAAATCAAGATCACTCGACGTACCGGGTACACTCCGTGTTTTTTTGCTTTTTGGCCAAGTGAGGCGGCTCCTTGGCTGGTGACCGTTGCTTCCCCATACTCGTGGGACTTATTATGAAAGACACACAGAAAAACAAAGTATCACAAGAAATGCTCCCCTGTGAGGCGAGAGAGCAGCCGGGATCCTCAAGGTGAACGACTCCTACCTTTGCTAGTAGAGAAGGGGGCATGGGCTTCAGCTCGGCCAGCGTAATTGAGAAGGCCCGTTCAAAAAACAGGAGCGAAGCTCAGCACAAGATGGACAAGAGGAAGAGGACCCTGGCGACTGGACTGATAACGAGTTCGTTCTCGGCCCAGACTGAACCTGGCCTTCCATTGGGAGGGCTTCATAGGGGGTCATCCGGAGACGGCGGGCGGGAAGATGAAAAGGAAGGTCGGCTCAGGGGCCAATCAGGAGCCACCCCGGCAGGGTCAGCAGAAGACGGGTTCTAAAAGAGCGGGACCCGCAGAAAGTAGTAAGATTGCGAGTGGCTCCACAAGGGGCTCCGCAGTCATACGCTCAGGGACCGAGGATCCTGGTGGGTCTTCGGGGGCAGGAAACAAACCTGTCTTCCGAGGACGTGCTGAGGTTCATCGGGACCCTCAATCGCTGGATAAGGCTCAGCATAATGATGGTAGATGTAGCTACCCCGAAGATTCGGATGATCAGGGTGTGGCAGGGCCATATCCTGATTATCGCAGATGACGAGGGAGTCCAGGTGGTGAATCCCCGCTGGGGAGTCGTCAACCTGGCCGAGGTAGACCCACAAGGGTTGCGACTCAGGAGGGCGGCGGGCGGTCTGGATTCCTGGACTGGGGGCGGACGTCTCCAATGAGGCGATAGTCCGCTGCCTTGAACTCCAGAACTGTTTGGACTGCCGACTATGGAGAGTCTGGAAGAGGACGACGAAGGAGAAGGACTCCAGAATAGTGATGGGGGTGGACAATAGGTTCGCTGACACCATTGCGTTCAAAGACTCACTCTTGTTCTGCCTGGCGTTGCAGGTAAGGGTAGCCCTGGCTGCACTCGGAGGGGGGCACGAGGAGGAGCCAGCAGTTCGAGGAGGGAGCTCTCCGACAGAGGGTCTCGACGGTGAACTCGCAATGGATTTGGATGTGGGAGCTTCTGTGGAGGCTGTCGGTTCTGCCATGGTGGGATCGCCGCTAGCCGCTTTGCACGCAAGGGTTAGTGTGGAGGTGGGGCACTCTCCGGGGAGTGACACGGAGGAAAAACTCTCCAGAGCGAACGAAAGGTGGGCGTTGACCATGTCCATTCTCCAGTAACCGCAAGGCTGCTACGGCCCACCTATACAGGAAGATAGTAGAGGAGGCTACAGCAATTCTACTTATCCAGGAACCCTGGATTGTCAAATCCAAGAAGCCTGGAATGTCAAATCCAGGGTAAAGGTGCTGTCCATAGCGGGATCTGTGTTGTAAACACCGAATTCGACCTTAGGGGACCCTAGAGCAGGTATATTGACAGTGGAGTTGGAGGTCTTTTTCTTGAGGGATAAGGCTACCAGGGACCTGGTACCTATCCTTGTTTAGATACCCACAAGCGTAGGTGTGTAGAGGGTGGTACTAGCGTCAGCGTACTTTCCAGCCGATCAACCCTGCCCGCCGCGCCGGAGGGAATCACGAATCTGGTTACTTTCTTTCCTAGGCCTGTCATACATGCGCCCCCATGTAGCACTGCAGCCTGTACAGGCTTATTGTGCTGAGCCTGTGTGGGTTTATGATAGCCATTCCAGTACTTAGTAAAAGTAGTACCTTTAATAAATACACCACACAGGTAATACAATATGCGACTATCAGAATACTGAACACACTGCTTTGCTAATCAGAAAGATTATGACTGTTTTCAACATTTTGGCATCCTATATAGCGCCCAGAACATATTTATCAAGGTTATATTACGTCATACCGAAATATGTAACCAATATTCAGTCTCAAGAGCGTTCAAGATCGTGGGGCCCTATCTTAAAATATCCACAAGGACACTCAAGGTCGATGTCGCTAGAAATTATCTCAAGAGCGCACAAAGTCAAGTTGCATGCCCTTAACTGACTTTCAATCTTCGTGAACAATAACCCTCTGCAAACAGTCCCAAGAGCGTTCACTTGGGGCAATGTCAAGGTCATATGCGCAACCTTCAACAAAAAACTCAAGGGCATTCAAGACCAAATGTCAAGGGCATTCAAGGTCAAATTAGCTCAATGTCATTCAAGGTTGAATACACCCGAGGCCAAGTGGGCGGGGTCTATCCCAATGTCACCGGAGGGGGAGGGGGGTGTGGGGGCAAAAAAGTGGAGGGGGTCTATATTTGGTTGCCCAAAGATGCTAAGTCTCCTGCGGTCCAGTGCCTCGCAGTTGATCAGGATGTGTCTGGCTGTTTCCGGTTCCTTGTTGCATAGTCTGCAGTTAAGGTCTCCGTTATACAGACCCATCCTGTACAGGTGTACCTTTAGAGGTGCATGGCCGGTTAAAAGACCGGTTGTGATTCACAACCGATCTCTGCTTATGAATAGCAGTTTTTCTATCCTCTTTTTACATGGTAGTCCAATAAATTCCTTTCGATGGTTTTGCCTGGGGATTTCTGTCCAGTAACGTTGATGTTCTTTACGGACCCAGTCTTTGATGTGGCTCCGGGCCATACTTTTTGGTATTCCCAGATCCGGTTCTGGGCCGATTAGTTTTGTTTCTGGTCCTCTCCTGGCGAGTTCATCAGCTTTTTCATTGCCTGCTTTGCCTTTTCATTGCCAGTGTATCCTCCACCCTCTTGACCAGCTGGTGGAGTGCTGTTTCTGTTGACTTTCCTGTCTGGTAGGCATACTGGTCGGGGTGCAGTGGGCTGTTTACCAATACATCGTGTCTAATATGCCTATCCACAAGTATTTCAAATGTCTTAAGTTCAAAGGATATAAGACATGGGTCTTAGGAACTTTGCCGTATCCTGTCCTATTTTCCCAGGTTTCGGTATAAACGTTACCCTAATGTGTCTCCAGGATTTTGGTATATATCCAAAAGATAGGCTGCTTCTTAGAATGCTGCAGAGTATCCTGTACATTAGTTCAGTTCCACATTATAGGTTAAATCCCGTCCATTCCCCTAGATTTGTATGGTTCGAATGTGTCCATTCGATTTTTTGATAGTTAATCACTTCCTTCGAAGTCTGCCAGTCTTCCCTGGACGCCATTCGAGGTTCTGGCTCAGTCCATCCCCTTGAGCATGATCTACTATCTGTGAGCCGGGAAAGTGAACCCTTAGGAGTTCCCTAGCCGTATCATCTCCCGTACTGGTATATTCGCAAGATTATTCTTTATCGAATTTATTGGGGTTTGGGGGCCTCTTGAGAGAATTCTTTAAAGTCTAGCATATTCTTGAGTACTCTCTATCTCTTCACAGAACTTCGTCCACGACCTTCTCTTGGCTCCCCTCAACTCTTTGTTGAACCTGGTCAGTGTAGTTCTATATACCTCCCTCTGATCATTTATTTTTGCTTTGTTAAAGTCTTTTCTAACCTGCCCGCTTAACTTCGCAAGTTCCTCACTCCACATTCCTGGAGGATTTCCTTGTTGTAAGAGGGTAGTTGTCTTGGAAGGCAGCGATGATTGCGTCATTGAATTGCTCCACAACCATCTCTAAGTCTTCCGTGTTCCTTATCGTCTTCCTGATTAGCGGAAGTCTATGTTCTAGGTCTGCCGCATATGCTTCCCAGTCCGTCGTCCGAGGATTTCGATAGGTAGTAGCAGTTTTTTCCGCTGTTATATTGAATCCGATGTATCTGTGATCCGAACAACTTACCTCATCAGATACATGACAGTTTGTGACGTAAATACTCGAATAGTTTGAGGCTAGTGTTACATCTATGACCTTTTTCTTAATGGTGTTAATAAAGGTAGTTTTACTCCCTACATTATTTATATCTAAGTTATTTGCCATAATATATTGTAGTAATGGCTCACCTCTATTGTTGGTGTTGGTACTTCCCCAGGTTGTGTGGTGTGCGTTAGTATCGCAACCGATGATCACCTGAGTCCCATTTCGCCTACAGTGCCTCACCAGCTCTTCCACACTCCTGGTTGCTTTTGACTCAGGATTATCGTAGGGCAAGTAGACCGATCCAATTATAATATCCCTCGGCCCGGTACCCTCAATGATCCTGATTTTGGCTGCCGTCAGGTCCCTAGAACAAAAGAGAATTAACGGCAGTATATTAATATTTTTTTAATTAGAATACAGATCCGAGGCGTGTCGGTGGATCTACTATAAATCAGTGCCCCATCGATTCCACTTAGACCTGTGGTTTTCCCGTGTCTAATCCGCGGTTCCTGTATTAGGGTAATTTCTGCGTCCCTCATAGCAACTGTAAGGACTGCCGCGGCCGCCTTCCAGTGCTGGAGGTTGATCTGAATTACACTGATCATTGCTGTTCTTTTTTCCAATAACCCTGAAGGTCACACGTCCCAGTTTGTAGAATCCTTTTAACTAGGCCCCCTCCAGAGCTTTGAAAGACTTTTCGTCAATAGAGAAGGCCAGGATTTGACCTTTCTTCTCTATTTCCCGACTCAAAAGCAGCCATTCTTCCGTCCTTTTTGGGTTTTGCATCCTAAGGCGGGTCCTGGCGACTTCTGCTGTTATTGCTTCTGGCTCGGGTATGAAAACCAGAATCCTCGGCCGTACTGGGAGATCCTTAGGATCCTAAGTTCTGCGCCCTCCTATAGTTGCCCAAGGACTTCTACACTTCTCCCGAGCCATTCTGCCGTTTGTATGTTCGCGCAGATTATCCATAGCATTCCTGCGCTATACGACGTTCTGATAAACTGTGGAGGACTGCTTGAAGGAGCAGTGTATAACGCCTCCACTAGAGAGTTTGAATCAGGTCAGCTTGAGCCTGATCCAATGTTGTGTCCGGATGGCGTTTGTGTATCACCGCCCGCCGGATTCCGCTAACCGCCTCGCTCTAGGGGCCAGTCATTGGTGTTGAACCACTCCTGGGTATTTTAGCGCCGGTGTTTTTGGGTGGTGTCTGAGATTCAGATCGAGGTCTTTTAGTACCCTCCATCTTCTTCTCTTTATTCGCCAACTTCTGCTTTTTAGGGATTTTTTTCTGCAGTCCACGTCCCTGCAGCTATCTTCTTTTCTTTCATGAGTCTTTTCTTTTGAGCCCCAGAAAGTTTTTCGTTCGAGTCCGATACTTTGTATCCCTTTTGAAAGTTGATCAACGTCTTTATTTCCATCCGCTGATGTTTTGGATGTGGAGGCTTCTGTTGAAACAGGTACTCCATGGTTGGAGCTGTCAGAGTCTGTTGTTACCACCTCTTTGACAGTTGAGTTGAGAGTATCCGAGAGAGAGTCAGAGTCTGACTCCCTACTCTCATTGGTTTCTTTTTGTCCTTACGGTCCATATAGTTGCCACGCGTATGGGGAAGTAAATAGTCCACTCCAGCGGAGCCCCCTGCACCGGAGAAAGGCTGGCTACGCTGGGATTTCGCCCGGTTTCCCAGAGGCTCCGTTTGAGACGGTGCACCCCTACCGCCATGCCAAGCCAAGTTGGCGTCTAGGGAACATGCCGAGGGTATACCTTGCCGACGATGAGCTGAATGATGCCGCAAGGTGACGGCCAGGGCACTCGCGAGCAGCTGCCCTGTGACTAAACGACATTGCACAGGGAAAACTCCTTGGTGGAGTTCCACCCTGGAGATCCATAGGAAATAATAGGGCCTGGGGGCAGTACAAAAAAGAGCTGAGAGGGTCGCGAATGATTGCCTGTAGGGCCTACTGTGGATGAGTATCCCAAGCCCCGGCCTCTGCTAGGCTCTGCAAGACTCTGTCAAGGGATCCACTCGTAAAAGTGGGCAGTGTCCGTCAGCCAGGTGGATGCTATACGTCGTTACCGGCGGATAATCTGCACCAGCTACTGACCACAAACTTCCCAGGCTCAACAAACGTGGATGTGGGTGTGGGGCCGTGCACAGCATTAGGGCTTACTATGGCACTGCCAAAAAGATGGCTACTTAAAAGAGGCCAAGGTGGGCAATCGAGACCTTTGCCCCGTTTAAGGCGCTTTCCTAGGAAGGAGTGCAGGGCCCTGGTAGTATTCTACACAGGGCACTGTAGGCTTAGACGGCGCCTGACTCTGCTGAATATTGCAGAGGTGGGGCGTGTATATGGTGCATAGAGGACGATAAGACCCCATACCGTCTACTTACGGAATGCCCCGCCTTCGCGTGAGCAAGACTCAGAATCTTTGGCGCGACACCGATCGAGCCAGATTCAGTGCGTCGTGCTAGTTTGAAGGAGTTGCGGGCTTTTAAAAGGAAGACCGGCATTCTGGAGGTTCTCTAATGCGGGATGGGGGCACAACAGGTCCAATTGGTGGCCTAAGAGCAAGGCCTGCTAGTGGCCACCCCTTCTGTTACTGATACTGATGCTGAAATCAAGGTCACGACAAGATTGTGGAACGTCACACACTATGATTAGTGGGCAAGACCTCACGTTCATAGCAGTGGTGGAAAGAGATCCCGTTCCGGCATACGTATAATGAGGAGATCGGGTTCCGTCTTACTTCTGCTACTCCTGAGGACACGTCAGTCAAAAAGAAAAAACGGCTGAAGGAAAATTTGTGCTAATAACTACTGAACATTATTTGTTCTTTAACATATTATTTTTTATTTAATAAATTCACATACACATGCTCTGCATGTGTATGTGAATTATGTGCACATAATAAACGAGTATGGGAATTACGAAATGCGAGTGTCTTAATAGCCATTTAATGTGAGTTGCATACACTATTTTCTATACGGCTAATCATAATAATAAAAAATAAGTACTTTATCTTTCTTTTAAAATTTCCTAAGTAAATAGTAACAATTAACGTCAAAATTGAGAAATTTTTAATGTAGTGATCATAGCAATCTTTGATACTGACCGAATTTTGCTCTGATGTTTCATTTTGACTGGTTATATCCCTGTATCATAATGAAATATCAGTATTATAATGAGTCTCATTATGCATGTGAAATTATACCCACTTACTACAAAATTTCACAATAGGTATGACAAACAGCACTTTGGCACTAGCAAAATAATCTACCTACTGCTGTCTAGGCCACTATTGTTATTTTTATTGTCATCATAAATACTTTATATTATTATTTCGAAAATTATCTGTAACTACCACATACCATCTCACATGTAGTGGGAACCTGAAGAAACTAAAATTACAGTTTTTTGAATTGTTCATACACTTTATTGTCGCACAGCGACTTATTCCACTACTAATGTCAATCATAATATTTCATTTTCTCGCAATAAACAAAAATTTACCGACTTCTCTTTATGCTATGATATAATCTAAAATCCTACAGTTAGGTACGAACGAATCTATAAGTAAGCTTTAAATTATCTTAGGATATTATAGTTCGCGTAATAAGTTCTTGACTTTAAATTTGTAGAGATTTTGAGAAATGGAACTCCAATTTTGAACACCGTCCTCGTACTATTAAAACTAGCATCAATTTGAGCAAACTAGGTATAACTGATCATCACTTGACCAGAAATTTGGTAATTTACTTTAGACTTTATCAACAAAGTGTGATACTCTGATATTATTCCAGCATAACAAAGGCCAATGAACCGTGAAGATCTTTTGAACTGGGACGGAATAAAATTTTCAAGAAAAATAAAACAAATAGAGAATCTTAGCCTGAAAAAAGGTTGATAATGAATTTTTAGTAAAACTAGGATATCTCACACCATAATGTCTTGATCTGGATAATTATTACACCTATTATTGAAACTACTAAACACACTTAACCTTGGGCATTTTGTTTCAGTTCAAAACCTATAGAACAACAGAACTGCAGAAACTGTTAGCTAAACAACGACAAAAAATTGAGAAGGAATCGGAAGAAGATTAAATGAATATGAACTGATAAACACTTGCATATCATATATAATTTCATGTTTTATTTATTTTATAATACCAAGGATATTTTACCAAAAACCATATAGAAAATTTCGAAATAGGATAAACATTCAGGTGCAGAAAACATTTCATCTCTGAACATTTGTACTAAGCTAATAAATTTATTAACTTTAGATAGATAATTTCTTCTAAAACTTATTTTATATTTATATATCGAATGACAACATAGAGCACACGCCGTCATTCCGTCACTTCTGAAGGTACGAAATTGAAAAAAGGTAGGTAATCGAGCGCACATTTTGAAAGTTAATTTCACTTGGTACTACTCCGTTTTGACCCATAGTAATTTCCATTTTGCTATTTAACATGTAATCATGATACATTTTCACTATCTTATTCTAACTGAAATTTTGAAATATGACATTTTTAATAAAAATGACAGCAATTTTTCCTACAAATGAGAAATCACAAAAGATCAAAACTAATAAATTTGTTGCACATAAATGAACATTTTTAGCCCACTTTCCAAAAAGTATCAATCAACTATTTTCGTCATTTTAGTAGCAAATTATAATATCTTTGGGCTTTCAAGTACCTATTTCAAGCAGTAAGTAGGTATTATCTTGAAATTTTAAACATAATTAAGTTCTTATCTTCTGCTTTTGATGACCATTCATTTACCTATCTAACCATACTAAATATGTGATAATTAAAATAAGTAATGAGGTGAGAAATTAAATATTTTAGAAAAAAAATTGTTTTTATTTCTGTTGCTTTATACTTATGTGTTAATTTATATTTTTAGTTTTATGTATTTCGTATACAACTTTCATATTCCAATCGTGTAAATAGCTATCAACGCGTGATCTCAGGTTTGGTAATGACACGTGGCACACCGTAAGTTGCGCTGAGGTAAAAAGATCTCTGCGCAACTTACTTTGTGCTCCATAGTAAGTTATACATATTGTGTTAGTTTGGGTTAGTTTTTA
>JAEQML010082473.1:0-10802 GCA_016904865.1 Pissodes strobi | reverse complement strand
TTCATTTGAATTTAGTATTTAGTTATTTTGCGCGCGGCTGTAGAAAAAAACATTTTTGTAACAAATGCAATATTCATTTGGGTTCTGATAGTAACAAAAACTGATTTTTCGATTATCACTCATCAAGGAACCAGTGACTACGTTCTATTTGGTCTTAATATGTTACAGTATTCCAGAATTATTTTCATTTTGATGAAATAAACTTGAACGATTCCCGCAATTTATCACCACTTATTTGGCACCCGTCTGATCACAAATGCCTTCATTTGGGAACACCAGAAAGCTCCCGCTCTGTGGGTCCTTGGGGGAATCGTGAATGGCTAAAAAATCATAATTTAAATCGAACATTAGCTTCTACTAGACTTCAATTTTTTTGATAAGGAAGCAGAAAAATAATCATTTGTTTTGAAAATTCCAGTTGCAAAAATGCAATGGTTTCATTTGCAACCCTACATTAAATTCGTATACGCAGTCATGCAAGTAGCAGCACATACCCTGCGAACCAAGCAAACAAGCTTGATGACTTGCGTTGCAATTAAAATATCGATCTTTAAATTTTACATGTATAAGACACGCTTTGGAAATCACCTTCTTCAATAGAATTTGAAATCAAAGTACTTCACTTTTTGTAGTCAAGATGATGGCCATATTCAATAAACTACATAATAACGCATATAATACTTTTAGATGAGTGGCGTTATCAAAATATGTTTCCACTCGATAGTTAGTGTATCGATAATGATATCTACTCAACATCTTCAATATACCTATATAAACTACAAATTTTTCTATGCCGTAACCAGATATCAAGTGTTTTGTATGTTGTGATTACTGATTACGTCAACAAGATGAGAGTGTTAATTTTGGTATTAAGTACTCTATTCGCTGTGCAGTAAGTAAAGCTAATTACCCTTAATTTTCGGTACTGTAATGAACAGGCAATGTGATAGAAGGCGACTAGTAGGATTTACAGGGTGTTAATTAATATCATGTAAATATTTCAGGGGGTGCTAGTAGGTATTCGATAAAATTTTAAAAAATATCAATATATATATTTTTCTGGTATTTTGCGTTTGAAACTTGATCATAGTATATTTTCTCTTCTGATGCTGCCTATCCACTACTATTGGATGTGTATCTACGAACCAGATCGCCTATCTTTCACTCCCTGGTCTTCCTCAGTCAGGATATTTGCTTTCTTCCCACTCCCCGTTTACCATCTATTTTGCGCTCAATGATCAACTGTAGTAAGCTGGTATTTGGGATTTCTTATTATGTGTCCCAAGTAAGCAGCTTTTCTTCTTTTTATGCTGAGCCACATTTCTCTATCTTTGCTCATTATTCTCAAGATTTCACCGTTATTAACTCTATCAGTTCATGGCACTTTTAAAATTCTACGGTAGGTCCAAACTTCGAATGCTTCTAGTTTATTGATGGTCCTGGTATCCAGGGCCCACGTTTCCACTCCATAGAGTAAAACAGACCACACATAACATCTAGCGTAGCGCATTCTTAATGTTGGGCTGATACCTTGCTTGTGAGAATGCTCATTTCCAATATCCCAGTCATCGTTCAGCCAGCTCCCCAGATATTTATACCTTCCTACGCGTTTATCAGTAGTCTTATATGGTGCTTTGCGTCTGTTCATACGAAATTTCCCATATGACCCTATTCAAAATTAATGGTCCTGATAAGCAAATAGCCCATAAGTTACAATCAGCCCACTAATAAGTCAATAATATTTCATTACATCATCCCAACTTAATTCTGATCAAAATATTTTTCAGAATTGAGCAAAATCAAATCAATCTCAAACTATCGAACTTCGATTACTTAGAAAATCTGTCAAAATCGGGAGATAATTGTAAAATCTATCAGACGTCTCTGAGAGAAATTCAATTTATATTAAATTTAAGGCTTACCCTTAAAAAATTAAATATATCCAGATAATATCACTACTTGTTATGTAGTAACTAGAGTAAAGATAATCCAGAAATAACAGTTTACAAAAATTTACAAATGGAAATTTGCAAAGATTAATACCGAGTATATACAGAGTATTTAATCACTATAATACCTAGTAGGTAATCACTAAAGATAATTATTTTGATTGATCAGATCAAAATCTAAATTACGAAGCATAAAGTTAAAGATATATAAGCTCGTTTTGAGATATGGTAAGATAAATTTACAATAAGATAAATGTAGATTTGATTGATAAGATGAAAATCCAAGTTACGAGGCTTAAAGTTAAAGATATATAATCTCGTTTTGAGATATCGTAAAATAAATTTACAATAAAATAAATGTACAATATTTGATTAATAAGATCAAAATCCAAGTTATGAGGCTTAAAGTTAAAGATATATAATCTCGCTTTGAGATACGGTAAGATAACTGTATAATAAGATAAATGTACAAGATTAATCAATGATAAGATAAAGGTAAGATAAATCTATGAGATACGATAAAGATACTTAAAGTTAAATTTCGAAATGTTGGTTTTTCTGTTAAAAAAAGATCAAACAATGAGGAATTGCGCAAACATTTCTAAAAAAAGATCACTTATCTTTTTGGGATTCCAGACGAGAATGCTCAGGGCTTCAAACGCTTTTTCAGCAAAGTGATTGCATAACCACGGAGTCATCCCGACCATTTAATTTCCACTTCCCAATCAACAATTACATTGCTACCCACCAGGCTACGATTTTAGGAATGGAATTGCGTCCTGGAATCTCCCGATCCTCTCTTACAGTCTCCTCATTTAATTTGCCCATCCGAATTGAAATTACTCACTCTCCTCGAACCAGTTAAAATTGATATTTCCATTAAAGTGGAATTGAAATTAGAGTAGAGTTAAGAATAGAGTTCAGAGTATAGTTAGGAGTTGATTTAAGAGTAGAATTAAGAGCCTGAAATAACATAAAACGAACATCAAACGTATCAAAATGGCGTCCTCCTGCTGCCAAAAAAACTCGCCATCACTTAAATAATTACCTGTTGGTCGGCTCTCCTTCAGGGTCGGCTAATCCATACTAGAATGACATGGAGTCAAAAATTATTACAATCCAGCCTAGCTGCTACCAATTTCCAGGGAAATTAAAAAACATTTTGATGCCTCCGTCACCGCCTATCACCTTTTAGGCCTGAAGGTCTAATCGAAGAGGGACTCGTGCTTCAGCTACCATCGGATTTATTCACCCAAAATCACAAAAACTGACTTCCGCAGGATGACACGAAATCAACCTACAATACCCGAGTCGACACGAGGTCAATTCAAACACCGCCAACTAAGTAAACAAGAACTCACTTCCTAATTAGAACATTCCGCAAAAAACTCGATCAAATCTCCTTCACAAGACATTCTGAATTATGTAACTGTCAAAACGAAGCACCTAGTTATGTCACAAATTAAAGAAAAACTGTAAAATTCATAGATGCTGGTTGCCTATCTACATCGCCAACTTTTCATATTAAATTCAAGATACCGTATGCCTGCAGCCCAGTGGCGTAGACAAATCAATTACATTAAAAAGAATTCCAATGGTGTGCTAGATTATATTGAAGTTTGCGAATCACCTTTGTTGTTTAATCTATATTCCGAAGCCATTTTCAATGAAGCTTTGGAAGATAAAAAAAAATGGGAATCAAAGTAAATGGAGGATTCGTCAACAACATCAGATATGCGGACGACTCAGTCATAATGTAGATTTGCAACGGATGATTAATCAACTGAACACCATCAGTAATAAATATGGACTCAAAATAAATAGCAACAAGATAAAGTTCATGATAGTTAGCAGGCAGAAAGTACCTTATCCCAATGCTAAAATCACAATAAATAATACCACACTAGAACGTGTCTCACGTTACAAGTATTTGGGTAGTTGGCTGTACGAAGAATAGGATAACGATAAGGAAATTAGATGTAAAATAGATACGGCCCGCAAGTATTTCTTCAAATTTAAAAAAATACTAACTAACAGAGACATAAGTTTAAGACTAAGATTGAGATACGCTAAGTGTTATGTGTCGTCCGCTCTGCTGTGCGGCGTGAATACATGGACGCTAAAAGCATCATGCATGAATATGATTGAAAGTTTTGAAATGTGGACTTACAGAAGAATGCTGAGAGTACCATGGACCGACCGAGTAACGAATGAGGAAATCTTGAGACCTGAATTAATGGGGAAAAACAGAGAAATGTTATTTAATATAAAGAGAAGGAAAACCACTTATTTTGGGCACCTAGTGAGAAATACAAAATACCAACTACTACAACTGATAGTTGAGGGCAAGATTGAAGGCAGAAGAGGAGTGGGAAGAAAGCAAATGTCCTGGTTAAGAAATCTAAGGGAATGGACAGGTTTAAGAATTATAGGAGCCTGGTACACACAGCAACAGACCGTGAAGCGTACAAATATGTGATCGCCAACATCCAATAGTATGGATAGGCAGATGAAGAAGGAGAATAAGAAGAATGCAACTGAATTCGCAGAGCATCTACTCTGCCAATTTCCAACCCAACTCTGCAAAAGTACCTTGATAAAAATATAGCTTCGTTTGGCCTACGCCTCTTGGACACAAATTAAGTTGTAGTCATGCACAAAATATATGTAAAGGTAGCAGTACCAGGCGCCTGAATCTAGCCGAAACGATTCCCTAGCAACCTACAATCTGCAACTATCTAATATAGAAACACAAGGATGCAACAAACCTTTTAAAAGGGTAACGTCACTTTACATAAATCTTAATACCAATGTCAGTCTCCAATGCTTTCTTGAAAATAATATCCAAATACAAATTGTATAAAAGAGGAGACAATATGCAGCCCTGGCGTACACCCTGACATATCTCTATATTGCTGCTCGATGTCCCGTCGATTCGTATATTTGCCGTGTGATTCCAGTACAGGTTCCTTATGATTTGGAGATCTCTCTGATCAATATTCCCGCCCTCTGTAGTGCTTCAATGAGTTTTACATGTTGAACACGATCGAACGCCTTTTCGTAGTCAACAAAAGAGGCAAATACGTCTTTGCGTTGATCTCTGCACTTCTGTAGTAGTAACATTAGAGAGAACAAGGCCTCTCTTGTCCCAAAACCATGTCTAAAACCAAACTGCGTTCTATCAAAATCGAGTTCGCATCTCGTTCTTATTCTCGCATGTATCACTCTGAGGAAGGTCTTCAACAGGTGACTCATGATGCTAATTAATCAGTATTCCTCGCATCTTTTTGAGTGTTGCTATTTAGGTATTGGGATAAAGGTGGACTTTAGCCAATCATCAGGGAGACTTCCACTAGTGTATATTTCGTTAAAAAGTTCTACAATGTGTTCAATGTTATCATCATTGATGAGGTTTTATTAATTCGATAGGTACGTTGTCTTTTTTTTTTTATGGCAGTGGCACACACACTAAAGGTAAACCCTATGGCGCTCGACGAGCAGTGTGTGTACGAAGATGTTGATTGACACGGCTCTTGAATATTTGTAAGTTGTAATTAGTGGGAAACAGATGTCCTGGGAGTGAGTTCCACAGTGATGCAGCGCGCCGGACAAAGGAGTTCTTGTAAAGCGATGTTCTAGGTGTTTCCAATTGTACGACGAACTGGTGCGCTCTTGCCGTCTGTCGTGACTGTCTGATAGGAGCTGCCAGGGGCGGGATGAGGTGGACCAAATCCTGGGAACATCTGCCGTGAAAGTATCTGTAAAACAGAGATATCTCGGCTACATGTCTGCGGTGTTCCAGACTATCTAGATTCCGGGTCAACTCCGGGTCGCCGACGAGACGCAGCAGCAGCTTTAGGGTATGCTTTGGTGCGGCACCCCAGATATGTGAGCAATATTCTAAGCACGGTCGTATTTGCGCTTTGTAGAGCAAGAGCAACTGCTTCGGTGTATAGAGTTTTTTGTTGCGAAATAACGCACCAAGCTTCTGGGAGACTGATTTTGCGATGTTAGCAACGTGGTCATGCCAGGACATATTGCTGTTGACCGAGACACCCAGCAGTGCGATTGACGAGGATGAAGGAATGGTCGATCCTGCCATAACGATGTCAGGGCCCACTGTATTGGCCCTCTTGGTAAACGTTGCTGCTTGGGTCTTTGCTGCATTGAACTGGACCAAATTTCGGTCGCCCCAAATTTTAACCTTCTCCAGGTCTTGATTTATACCCGTAATCTGCTTCTGTCTGCGGTGATGAGTCTCAGTCGCTGGCAAGGGTTTTTCCGATCTAAAGTGGGAGACAAGGGTACTGTCATTTGCAAAACTGTAAACAGGATTATTTGTTTCGGTCAGCAGGTCATTAATATAGATGAGGAACAGAGTTGGTGAAAGTATTGCACCCTGAGGCACGCCCGCGTTGATGGTGAATGTGTCCGAGATGTGTCCATCGACTGCAATGTGCAGAGATCGGCTCTTAAGGAAATTGGCAAGCCAGCTGCAGAGAGAGGCCGGCAGTCCGAAGGACGGTAGTTTGTTGAGCAGTCCGTCATGCCAAACTCTCTCGAATGCCTTTGAAATATCCAACGCAATCGCTCGAGACTCTCCACAGTTCTCAATTGCCCTACTCCATATATGAGTGACATAGGCCAATATATCTCCTGTCGATCTCTCTTTGCGAAAGCCGTATTGATTATCGCTGATTATTTTGTTGTTCTCGAGATACTAGAGTAGTTGCTGATTGACTACACGTTCCATAACTTTGGAGATTATTGGAAGCAAGGCAATTGGACGATACTTTGAGGGCATGGTTTTCTTGTCTTTTTTTGGAACAGGTTGCACTCGAGCGACTTTCCAAGAAGATGGGTAAATCCCTTTTCCATAAGACAGAGAAAAAAGCCTGAAAAAAACGGGTGTTAGTTCGTTGGCGTAGTTCTTTAACACGATGGCAGGTACTCCGTCCGGTCCTGATGCCTTTTGCGTATCTAGTTCTTTAAGGATTTTGCGAATATCACGGTGAGAAAACTTAACTTCTGCCATGATAGTGTTGATGTTCGGTATGGTGGGGAGAGTCTTGCCTTGGGGGACGTCTAAGGTAGAGTACGATAAAAACATTTTGGCGAGCATGTTTGCTTTTTCCTTGGCTGTAGTCGCCGCGATGCCACGTTCGTCCGTCAAAGGTGGGAGAGACGTTTTTGTAAAGTTGTTACCTACTGCCTTTGCTACCGACCAGAAATTCCTGGAGCCACTGGGGCATTGCAAAAGTTTATTCCTGATCCTTTGATTGTGTTTGTCCTTAGTTTCGTCGATCACACGCTTGCACTCGTTTCTCGCTTCGATAAAATACACTGCTGATCATATGCGTGGCACCAAGGTAAAATGTAGGTTAAACTTAAATCCAATTATCTCTAGAAATATTTGACCGATCTTATCGCGGTTTCCAGATTCTTAAAAAGGAAATGTTTGGAAACGAAATTCCTACACCCATCTACCTCAACATCATTATATGTCTATAATACAGGGAGTTTTAAATTAACTGCATATTATTTATAAAGTTATAAACGTTGCCAAATTTACAGACGCTAGTTTTTTTACAGTTTTTTTACTAAAATTAGTTTTGGTGGGCTTTTATACCGTGACGTTTTCGACAATATTGTTCTGCGGATGACAAATGAAAAATACGAGGGTTTATATAAAAATTGCATTTATTGTGGGTTTATTTGTTTAAAAGTAAGAAACTTTCAGCATTGTACCATAATTTTTGGTGTTTCTTATTTTCATATAATGAATTTTATGATAGTTAACGCATTGTTATATACAGGGTTAAACAACATTCCTTATTATTTGCAAAAATCCTTAAAATGCGACATAACGGAAAACATTTAACTTCCAGACCCATATTTAAAAAAAAGTGCAATGTAAGCTCTCAAATAATAATGGTTTTATGGTAACGCTCATGTATTTGTCATAAATGGTAATTTTTGCTAGATTCAATATTGTTTAAAAATAGAAAATGCCTGCTCAAAAGTTAGGTTCGAACGAAATTCAAAACGTGGTGCGTTTAGTATTGGATGGAATGAGTCACGAAGATGTAGCTAGTCTAATTACAGGCATCGGCGGCAGGCCCAGGATATTAAGTCATCGTCAAGCTTTATATATAACAATCTTCGACCCACGAAATAGGACAAACAGTCAAAAATAATTAACTCAAGTCTGCATGCTGTGATTCAAGTTAATGTATCAAATATAACAGTAAGAAAAATGTTGCACGAATCTGGCTTAAGTTTGTATATGCAGTTTTTTATCTTTCAATTATGAAATGATTTTGGGTATGTCTTGGGTTAGTTTGGGTTAGCACCTGGTTATTTTCCTTTTCTTGAGCCCCCGTAGCGAGCGAAGCGAGCGGAGAGCCATGCGAAAAGTGAAATATTATATAACGGCGTATTACAGGTGCCCAAATCAGTGAGCTTTAGTAGCGCTACAAATGCTCACAAATCCTAACCGATTTCAGCACCCTGGTGCCATTATATGTGAGAATGCGTAAATATGCCGCCGGGAGTGGAATGCAGAAAAGCGAAACTGCATGTTCGCAGATGAGACGAGGATAAATTTATACAGTTCCGATGGGCGCATTTTTGTTTGGAGAGGGCGAAATGGAAGATATACAGAGGAAAATATGGATCATCGAGTAACATTTGAGGGTGGGGGGTCTTACTATTTTCGAAGGCAATATTTTTAATAGGAAAACTGAACTTTTTATAACCAATAATAAAATGAACGGTGATTCTTATAATGACTGTCTTATCCCTATCGATATTTCATTTGCACAGATCTTCGGAGAGGACTTTCTCTTAGTTGACAACTATGCCAGGCCATACAGTGCTCAATTCACCAACAAAGTTCTTGGTACAAATGGAGTAAATAGGAAGATTGGCCGTCGAATTTCCCCGATTGCAACCCTATAGAACACGCATTGTCAAGGTTAAAACTGTCACTGAGATCAAGAGATTCGAAAATTTTCAACAGCTAAGAAAAGCTATTTTGGAAAAATGGAATCTGTTAGATCAACAGTTTATAAACAATATAATTTTAAGTATGCCAATTCGGTGTAGAGATGTAATACGCAATCGAGGAGGGTCAACAAAATACTAAAATTATTGAATACTACAGTTGTTATATCATAATTGTTAAATGTTATTGTACATTTACCTAAGTATGGGAAACGTTGTTCAACCCTATATATGGCAATGCGTTAATTATCATATAATTCATCATATAAACTTAGGAATACCAAAAATTATAGTACAATGCAGAACGTTCCGTTGTTTGGTACTTTTAAGCAAATAAATTCGCAATAAATGCAATTTTTAAACAAACCCTCGTATTTTTTGATTTGTTATCCGCAGATCAATATTGTCAAAAACGTCCCGGTATAACAGCCCAGCAAAACTAATATTTGCAAGAAACTGTAAAAAAACAAACGTCTGTAAATTTGGCAACGCTTAAAAATTTATAAATAATATGTGGTAAATTTAAAACACCCGGTATTATAGACATATGATGATGTTGAGGTAGATGGCAGCAGGAATCTGTTTTTCAAACATTTTCTTTTTAAGAATCTGTTCACCGCGATGAAATCGGTCAAACATTTCTAGAGATAATTGAATTTAAGTTTAACCTATATTTTACCTTGGTGCTACGAAATTGATCAGCAGTGTAGTTGCGATTTTCGGCGGTCTGATTTTGCTGCCAGTACTTGTAGGCTTGCTGTTTCCTACCTACTGCTCTTTCGCATCTTCTGTTGAACCAGGGCTTTCCTTTTGATGGTAACTTGATGGAATTTGGGATGTATGCTTCCATTCCTGGAGGAGATTACTTGCGTGATCTCTTCGCAGCAGACTGACGGGTCGTCAGTGCCAAAGCAGACGTCGAGCCAAGGAAAATCTAGGTAGAACTCCCTTAGATCGTCCCAGTTTGCAGAATTGTAATGCCAGATTTTGCGAGGCAATGGTGGATCCTTCTGTATGGGTGGCAATTCACAAACCGTTGTAATAAGTTTGTGGTCGGAAGTACCTAATGGCGGACCAACTGTAACCTTGTACTGGTCAGGATTGGTGGTCAGAAAAAGATCCAGGAGGGCGGCGAATTCGCCTCTCTCTGAGATTCGAGTTGGTTCGTCTACAAGTTGAGTAAGCCCGCAGCTGATTGCAAATGCTTCAGCTTCTCTACCTTCGTTGTCGGTCTTGTTGTGATGTTTGAGCCAGTTGGTGTTGTGGGCATTGAAGTCTCCCAGAACGATTATTTCTGAACTGGGGTGATCGACCTGTATTGAGTCAAAAGTGGTAGCTAGTGTTGAAAAAAAGCTTTGGTAGGCTCTATCGCTCGGAGGGCGATAGAGACAACATATAAACTTGGTTAATCCCTTGGCGGTGAATGTGAGCCACATGACGTCAAGGTTGTTCGGTTCGAGTGTTTCCTCGCGGTGGCATGAAAGGTCGCTTCGGACAAAAAGGCATATTCCGAACTTATATCTAAATCGAGTATGTAAGTCGTAACTAGGATAGGGGTAGTTCACTGTTGTTGTTGTAGAACATACTTGTGTTTCTGTAAGGGCCAATATGTGTGGTCTATTTGCTTGTAGATGTTGGTGTACCGAATTTATGTTTGTATTTAGGCCTCGTATGTTGCAGAAATCTATTCTAAATTGGTTCGGTATCTTTGCTGTCTGTGAAATGCGGAATGAAGGGCTCCCAGGGCCACCCAGCGCCCGGAGATCCGAATGGTCGGGGAGTTTACCTCCGGAATATTTTAATCCTGGAAGCACCATCATGTCCATATATTCCTACTGTGGAACCCGG
>JAEQML010082472.1:0-10803 GCA_016904865.1 Pissodes strobi | reverse complement strand
TAGGTACTTTAAATTAGTGAAAAAGTTTTCTGCACATTGCTTAGAGAATGATGGGATAATTACCATATTCATATAATCAGTGTATCTAACTGAGCAGAGCGTAGGGGACCGCTCCCCTTTTCGACGTGTTTATTAGCTTTTCACTGAAATAACTGAAAACATGTTATTTTCAGAAAACTGTCGAAATGACAAAATCATGTTGTCATTTTCCATTAAGTAATTCCCGATATAGACGTTCTGCGGAAAAGCAATAACGAGGGTAGTTCGTTCTGGAAATATTATTCTAAGCATAACATAGTTAAATGGAATGTATTACTGAATTGAGAAACGGATCTTGGATATCTTGGATTATTGCACGCTTTTGGAAGAAATGGAAGCGTTCATTGATAAAGGAGTAAGTTATTTATTTTAGAAATTTTAAAGGTGTCCCAAGAGTACTTCAGGAATCTATTCTGAGTCCGCTTAATGGCTTTAATTTTATTTATCGATTATGTCCACTATCCAAATGATGCAATTGAGTAAGTCAGAGAATCTTCTGGTAAGTCTCAACAATATGTGTGCAGTTATTTGATTTATAAAAGATCAGTACTGTATTTTTGTGAAAAAAATCACGCGTAGAACGTTTTAGCATTCGTCTTTGACGTTCGACACCATTTGCACTAAGACTATTCTCCGAGCAGCTGTCAAATACAACAATAACTTTGAAACCATAGCGTTTATAAATAAAATTGGTATAGGCAGAATAGACATTTCCAAAGGTACCTTCTTTTGGCCACACCATGCGATGAAGCAGGCAACCACCATCAAAAACAAAATGTAAACCTGCAGTGTTTATTTGTTGCTCAGCGACTTCGTTGAAGCGAGCTCGTATTTAAAACAAGAGTGCAGATCTTCAGGAAATGTATTGTGCATTGAGGCTTTACAGCGGAATCATTAGATGGTAGTAAGATATGCTTGTTTTAATAAATTTGTTGCCCAAACGAGCAGTGCCGTGGTTCTTTCAAAATACTTCCGACGTCATCGGCAGCATTACAACAGCATTCCCGTCGTAGTTACCGTCAAGTGCAAATATGGCGTGGGCAACATTTGCAGTCTGAGCTATTGGGATGGAAAAAAAAATTATGATGCACTGTCATCTATCTGAGCTACCTGCCTCAGCTTCTATTTGAAAATTAATAACCTGCAATTGCAACAGCATTCCCGTCGTAATTTCCTTCAAGTGCAAACATGGCGTGGGCAACATTTACAGTCTGAGCTATGGGGATGGACAAAAATTATGATACACTGTCATCTTTCTTCACGATTGAGCTACCAGCTCCAGCTTCTATTTGAAAATTAATAACCTGCAGCTGCATCAGCATTCCCGTCGTAGTTACCTTCAAGTGCAAATATGGCGTGGACAACATTTGAACTCAGGAGATGGAAAAAATTATGATGCACTTTCATCTGTCTTCACGACTGAGCTATCCGCCCCAGCTTCTATTTGAAAATTAATAACCTGCAGTTGCAAACAAGGTTGTGGAAAGAGATGTAGCTGTACTAAATCAGGCTTACGTTGTAAAACTATGTGCAGAAATTGCCGTGGCCAGAGCTGCACCAATAAAGATTTCACAGATGCTGTACATACTACAGAACATTTCTTATAAATGTATTTTCACTTAGTGGATCACGTTTCCAGGGGAAACCACTTAAAAACGCGCCAGTAACTCTACCTCAGTGATGATGTGGAAATGAATACTTACTTACTTACTCCATGGCGCTACAACCCTGGGTGGGTTTTAGCCGACTCGACGACACCTCTCCATTTTTTTCTGTCCATCGAGACCTCATTCCAGTTATTAATACCCATAGCCTCCAGGTCTTTTGTTATGTTATCTCGCCACCGAAGTCGAGGTCGTCCTAGCGGCCTTTTTCCAGTTGGTGTCCCCTTCCATACAAGCCTCGATAATCTGTCGTATGGGAGTCTTCTCACGTGGCCGGCCCATTGGAGTCTTCTGGATTTTATTTTCTTTTGTATATTAGTGACTCCGGAAAGCTCTTCCAGTTCTTTGTTGGTTCTCCTCCTCCATGTTCCGGACTCGCCGTCGCGTGTCGGCCCGTATATTTTTCGGAGAACTTTTCTCTCCCATATGCGCAGTCGTTCTTCGTTTGCGACAGTTATCGTCCATGTCTCACAGCCGTACATAACTACTGGTCTTATCACCGTTACACATAGGTTGATCTTGGTTAGCTTGGTGAGTTCTTTAGATCTTATAAGGTCTTGAAGGGCGTAGAGACATCTGCTTCCCGCTTGTATTCTTTTGTTTATTTCCTGGGATCCGATGTTGTCTTCATCAGTGATGGTTGTTCCGAGATACTTAAATTATTTAACTCTTTCAAAGTTGTGGTCTCCGATAGTTAAATTCTGACCAATTCTATCTCTGTTCTGGACCCTCCGGCTTGTGTACATATATTTGGTCTTATTTTCGTTGATTTGGAGCCCCATCTTCTCTGCCTCCTTCTCGAATCTAATGAAAGTTTCCCTCATTTTTATCCTGCTATTTCCTATCAGGTCTACATCGTCTGCAAAGGCCAATAGTAGATTGAAACCTTCTTGACGGAATACTGCTCTCCTTATTATGTTCCAGAGCTATATTGAAGAGTTGTGGTGAAAGTGCATCTCCCTGCTTTAGGCCATTGTTTACCTCGAATGGCTCTGAGTATTGTTGTCCTATCCTAACTTTGCACTGTGCTCATTCCATACACATTCTTATCAGACTGACCAGTGTTTTGGGGAAGCCGAGTTCTTGCATTGCACAGTTTCGTTCTACATACCATATCAAATGCCTGTTTGAAGTCTATGAACATTTGGTGTAACTCTCGATCATATTCCCAGCATTTCTCCATTATCTGTCTGATGGTGAAAATCTGGTCGATAGTCGAACGTCCGGGTCTGAATCCACATTGATAGTCCCCAAGTATTTCTTCAGTATATGATTTGGTTCATTTTAGTAGGATATTCGAAAGAACTTTATAGGTTGTGTTGAGAAGGGTGATTCCTCTATAGTTGGTACATTGCTTTTGGTCTCCTTTTTTGTGGATTGGTATAACAACCCCTTCCTTCCATTCCTCTGGCATTGTTTCATTTTGCCAGATGTTTTGTATCCGCATATAAATGGATCTATGTAGTGCCTCTCCTCCATGCTTCAGGCACTCGGCAGGGATGCTATCACTACCTGGAGCCTTATTATTTTTTAGCTCTCTGATTGCCTGTATTACTTTTTCGTATGAAGGGCATTGGTCTTCTATCTCGGCAGTCTTTACCTCTTCATTTGCGATGGTTGTGCTAAATCCGTCGTTGAGCAGTTGTCTGAAGTAATCCTTCCAGGTTTTTAGAATTTCCTTGTCGTTACTTATGAGCTCCCCGTTGTCTCTTTGTAGGAAATTTCCAGGCTTTGACCTTTGCGACTCCTTGGAAGTATTGTCGTGTCTGTTTTGGCGGCTCTGTTCTAGTTCCTTAACTGTGTTTCTTTGATGCTCTCTTTTTTTCCTTCTCATTAATTTTCTTGTCGCTGTTCTTGTCTGTTGAAATTTTCTTGTGTTGGTTGGTTTTGGGTTTTAGAGGTTTTCCTTTCTAATAATGTTTCTCTCATTTATTGTCTTCAAGCAGTCATCGTCAAACCATCTCTTTGTTTTCCTTTTCTTGGTTTGAAGTATTTCGTCTGATGTACTTGTCAATGTCGATTTAATGTTCTTCCAAGCCGAGTCGATGTTGTTATCTGACTCAGTGTTTCTTAGCTTAGACTGAATAGTCCTTTGAAATTTTCCTTCTGTTCCCCTTTCCTGTAATCTATCAATATTCCACATTGTTGTTGGTGTAATTTGGGGGTTCTTTTGAGACGCTATTCTAGATCGTATCTTTGCTTTAATCAGAAAATGATCAGTGTCTCCATCAGCTCCTCTCAGGCTTCGTACGTCCAAGCAGTTGCTGCTTCTCCTGGCATTTATCAGCACGTGGTCTATCTGATTTCTGGTCACGCCGTCATTAGAAGCCCAGGTTTCTTTGTGTATGTTCTTATGTTCGAATGTGGTTGACTTTACTAGGAGGTTGTGTAAAGAAAATACAGAAAGTAGTTATTGCGTCTTACTTCCAACGTTTTATATCCACAGAGCATGGATCTGACCTCATAACTCAGGTTATCGGATGGACAAAAGATATTTTAAAAATTTATTCTGGACTTTCTCCAATCTTGATATGTGACATTGATATGGAGACCAGATGACACAGCAGTATTCTAAGATACTTCTTATGAGACAATTATATAAAGAGATGTAATGGCTTTAGTGTCGACCATGAATTTAGTGTTTCTCTTTATAAACCCCAGAAGTCTAAAACATTTTGATATTATTTGATCCAGATGGAGGTTAAAGGTAAGTTTTTGGACAAATATTACTCCTAGATCGTTAAACGACTGAACTGATCCAAGCACCGTCTAATTTATTTTATATTCCATGATCAAAGGACCATGGCATCTATAAAAACTCATCTTTTTGCATTTGTCCACGTTCAGCCTCAACCAATTCTTGTCACACCAGTCAACGAGTCGATCAAGATTACTCTGAATGTCAATACTCTCATCAACGATGTTAAAAAATTTAAAGTCGTTTGCGTACAATAGGCACTTTGTAACTCGAAAGCAAGAAGAGACATAATTAACAAATAAGGAGAAAAGTACAGGTCCTATGTGTGAGCCCTGGGGTATCCCTGATTGAACATTAGCTACCCTTGATGAGACTCCAATGAGAACCCGTTGGTGACGTCCCTGAAGATAGCTCTCGATCCAGGCAAGATAAGCCTCTCCCAATCCTACTCGTGATAGTTTTCTCATCAACAATTTGTGGCATTCACTGTCGAACGCTTTTGATAAGATTTGAAACCTGAAAATCCTGATAAATGGCTAGGTTTGTGCTGGTTGAACGACCCTTAAAGAAACAATGTTGTTCCTCCCTGATGTAATGCTTGTATGTATGAAAAATTTCATCTGTTAAAATCAATTCCATGACCTTGGGAAGAATTGAAAGTTTCGATATTCCTCTATAGTTTTTGATATCTTCTTTGTCACCGGACTTGTATACAGGAAACAGCGTGGATTCCGTCCACTGTGAGGGAAAGTTGCCACCATCAAAAACCCTTTGAAATAATCCACACACTGGAAGTGACAAGGTCTCCCAACAAGATTTTAGAAAAAGAGGCGGAATTCCATCTAGGCCGGCACTCTTGTTGCAGTCCAAACAGACAAATTTGTTAATAATCTCTTCGGCTGTAAAGTGGTGGTATAGCAACTGACAACCGCTCTCGACATTTGCTAAAATGGTCCGAGTAGCTATCTTCGAAGTGTTCGGCGAAAGTGTTTGCAATATCACGCCTTTCTTCTAGGGGACGGCCGTTAAAGTGCATTTTTTCAGGGATCCCATTCTCCTTCTTAAGGGAGTTTATATACGACCAAAAATGCTTGATATTATCCGGGATCATATGCTCAACATTAGAAATGTATATGGCATAACATAACTCTATTTGCACTTTACTTTCTCTACGAGCACTTTCTAGGCCAGAAACTTTAAACTTACGGTTAAGTCTGTTTTTTGGTGCAAGTAACCTCTTGACATGCGGAGAATACCATTTTGGAAATTTATTTTCAATCACTACCCTCTTTGGGACGTAGGTACATTTCAATCGCTGCAAACAAAACATCATAAAATGTCTCCACAATTTGGTTGATATCGTCCACATCATCAATAAATATGACCAAACTGCCTCACTTAAATAAAAGTTTAGTTTAGTTTCTTTTGCACTCTCACTCTCCTTGTCCTTGTTCCCATCGCTGTTTGCGGTATTGGATTCCTTGCTATCAATCTCCTGGATTGAGTTCAATGATTGACGGAATATTTCTGGATCCGCAGTCAACATCAGAAGATCGACGTACCACATTTTGGGCCTATAGATATCATCCGTACCGGCCCTTGACTTTCTGAAGTTTGCACTTTTTTAATTTCCTTTTTTTATGGCAGTGACACACACAGTGGTATGTATACGAAGATGTTGATTGATATTGCCGCTTGTCGTTGTCTTGGGAATCTTGGGATGCTCAGATCTGCGGAAAACGGTTCTTAAATCTTTTTACTCGAATTTTGACCGAGTCAACATTAGCGTGGGTATTTACTTCTTTGCATAATTTAGCTAATTTCTCATAAACATTTCCTTTTATATTCTGGTTTGAATATTCCTTGCAATTATATCTTTTTAAAAAACGATTGTTTCATAAATTCTTTTGTAGAATCGCGTTGTACTTTTTCTCCATTTTGGTTACAATCATTTTCCATTTTAGTTGCGCTTAAAAAATTACCGAAAGTAGTGACATTTTTAAATATGTGGAAACTAGGTACCAAAATTACTGAAAAAAAGATCTAACCTTGCTCGACAAACAGTCACCTATTAAATTAATAAGCAAGTTGAATCAATCCAGTTGCCGACGTCCATTCATTATAAGCGATATTAGGGCAATCTTCTGGCAATATATTTAGGTTGCCGTCAATCGCAACCCTATTCACGTTCGGGTCTGGAAATTAAAAAAAAAATGCAATTTAATTGAGATCGCGCACTAATCTGGAAATTAATCGGAAGCAATTAGATTGTTAACCTGGTTGCTCAATAATAGCCTAGGGAATGGCGGTTTTAACTCACTCTCATACCTAATTATTACAATATATATCATTGTCCAAACAATTATTGTATCCGTGCCAGCTACCTTCTTGGAAAATTTATCAAGTGATGAATATGTCGGTCCTAAACTCGAAAACTAGAAACTAATGTCAATATCAATATGTATCTAAAACGGTAATGCTAGCTTACATGATGGCGTTAGAAAATATTGAGTTTTTGTTCAGTATTATATACCTGCACCCCTCATATAATTAGTACAACAGAGTCTCTTATATATACCACCACATTTTGGGGTACTTTTTTTGAAAGCAGCTGACATTTCCTCAAGACCGTTAAAAACGTCTTGACTGCCCAAACGAATCCGAGTTTAAGACGAAAGCGAAAGCACCCTCGAAGAGTGCAAACGAGATGTATCGAATTCATATTGAAACGGAGGTATTGATTATTTTCAACGGCTGCCGAGTCTGTGCCGGCGACAAGTATATGAGGGTGAATATAGGAAATGATATTTCGGCACAGGGTGGAACGCAATTATGGGATTTTAGGAAGCTTCGCGCCACGAGTAATTTCCTTATCCACTTAAAATAGTCTATAAATGATCAATATTAAAAAATAATCCTGATTATTTGGGTTACTAATGCTACTGCAGTAACATAGTACCTTTTTGGTAGGAAAGCTTTGAGGCAGTTTTGATTTTCTACATTCTTTATTGTTTTTTGGGATGCTGAATCAGAATCGGAGTTTGCTAACAAAATTTTGCGACGCAACATTGAAAAAACGCAAAAGGGGTATAAAATGGCAGTTTTGGCAGTCTTTTGCTTATAATTCGAAAACCATATTTTTTTTCGAAATATATAACGCAAGTACATAAAATTTCCTTCAAATTTCATTCTTTATATTTTTTCTCCCACGAACCGTTCGAGCTCAAGCACTAGTTCAGGAGAATGTACAGTGAGTGCATTGGAGATGTACGAAATTATTCGAAGGTAGTCTAAGTAAGCAAAGATATGCTTATTTTAGGAAATTTGTTGCCCAAGCAGGCAGTGCCGTGGTTCTTTCAAAATTACTTCCCACGTCGCCAGCATTACAACAGCATTGCCATCGCAGTTGCCTTCAAGTGCAAATATGGCGTGGACAGCATTTGCAGTCTGAGCTATGGGGATGGAAAAAAAATTATGATGCGCCGTCACCTGTCTTCACCACTGAGCCATCCGCTTCAGCTTCTATTTTAAAATTAATAACCCGCAGTTGCAAACAAGGTTGTGGAAAGAGAAGCAGCTCTATTAAATAAGGCTTACGTTGTACAACTATGCCCTGGCCAGAGCTGTATCACTACAGATTTCACAGATGCTGTAGATATTACCGAAGTCATTTTATAAATTTATTTTCACTTAGTGGATTAGGTCTACAGGAGACACCACTTAAAAACTCGCTAATAACTCTACCCTCAATGGTGGTGTGGAAATGAGTGCTCTTGTATAATGCCCAAAACTTTTACATAAATCTCTGCTTCACTATAATCCAAGTTTAAACAAGTCACAGAGTTCCGAAATAATACCTAAAATACGTTAATATACCGTGTTCGTTAATCTCTGTTAATGCAAACCGAACTTTAATAGCTGATATCTGGAAAACCTCTGCTCTGAGCAACTTAGGTAGTTGAACCTTTTTTATGTAGAATTTTATGGGGAAGATTTTTGTAATAATATTTTTTTTGTAGGATCAACAGTTTTCGAGAAATTGCACGTTAGGTGTGGGTTTAAGGGATAACCCTCCCACTTGTTGCTTGGGAACTCTTTTGCTTTTGAAAGTACATCCCTAGAGCCTTTTAATTAATAATTAACTAGTAATCGTTAAATTTATTTTACGTCAAAATAGCGTTATATCATTGGGTCTTGCCCAAGAATCGTAAACTCTAGTTAACGATTCTTGGGTCTTGCCATTCAATCGCGCCAACTGAATTAAAATACTGTATATATTTACGTCGGTTCTTCTTTGCATCGTTATTTGCTGCATAGTTTTGAAAACGAAGTCTAGCATAAGGTGACTGCTCTTCTCTCAATTCTCCAGGAATAAAAATTTTATCAGCATGGTTTTCCATGTCCAGCAAATAATTAGAAATATATCGTCATCCTCCTTTTCTTAAGAAATTATGGATAATGCAGCAGGCCATAACGACCAGGTCAGTTTTCCACAAGCTTGCATTTATTGCTGCATGAGAAATGCGAAATATCGAGGGGAAAAATCCAAACAAATTTTCGACAACTCGCCTAGCACGAGGAAGCCTGTAATTAAAGATATTTTTATCTTTACATGTTAATCCTTTTCTTTGGTACAACTTTAGCAAGTTTTATACACAAAATTCAAACCCTCACATGTTGAAGTATTATCGGGTAATTTTAATTTTTTTGTTACGAGTCAATCATAAAATTATGTGTTCTCGATAACACCTCCATCAGAGACTCTGACATTCGCATATATGTATTTTTTATGTTCGGCACTCACACAAAGGAAAACCCTGTACCACTCAACGAGCGGTGCGTGTGCGGAGAAGATGGTGGATGTTGGACTTGAAGCGCTGTAGGTTGTAGTTTTCGGGAATGGCGTTACTCGGAAGTCCATTCCAGAGCGAGGAGGGATAAAGTAGTCCCGTAACAGCGAAGTCCTAGGTGTTCGCAACTGAATCGTATGTTTATTGAGCAGCTTGTGTCTGTGTGACGGGTGTTTATAGCACAACTCTGGGCAGAATCATCAGTGCCAGCTCGTTCGAACACCTTCTGTAGTAGTATCGAGAGTGAAGAGATAGATCGGCCACTTTTCTTCAATGTTCAAGGCTATCAAGGTCACCTCTGGGCCATCGACAAGACGGACTGCTCTCCGCTCTATGGAGTCCAATATCGAGCAAGTGTTTGGTTGCCGAGCTCCACACATTGAGAACAGTTTTCCAGAGATGGTCTTTTCTGAGCCTTATAGAACAGTAAGAGCTGATGAGGTGTATACAACTTTTTTGCTCTATAGAGTGCTAGCTTTTGTGCTGCTACCTTGGCAATTTTGGTGACGTGATTACGCCAAAATATGTTGTTTTCTACGTTGATGCCTAGCGAGCTTATGGATGAGATCAAAGTCAGTGTCCTGTCATTGATAAGTCAAGTCCTACGGTGTTTGATTTTTTTTTAAGAAAACAGCTACTCGAGTCTCTCCTGCGTTAAGCTGGACATTCCACGATGGCGTTCATATCCTTATTGATGGCAGCAATCTGATTTTCTCGCTCGCGGTGGGACCGAGCAGCGGTCATTGGAGTCCGCGACATGAATGAAGATAATAGTGCTGTGGTCTGCAAAGCTGTAAATAGAGTTGTTTGTCCTGTCTAAGATATCGTTGATATAGAGCAGGAACCATAACAAATTCGTAGTTAGGGTTAACGATGCCAAGAAGGACGTTGCTATGATATCCACCACAGCCAACACAGCCCCCACATATAGGAAAATTCCAGAACCTTTCATATTCATGAATGAGCACTAGCTCTCCACTCATCTCCGCTTTTAGGAAAAATCCCAGCTAGATAAAAAATAAAATATTTATAACACTGGATTTTAATGAGATATTCGTTATTGCTTAAAAAAAGCTGACTTTCGACAATGTCGACACTTTTGCCGATAACGTATCGTCAAAAAGATCCGATATTTTTCCCAAATCTAGAAAACAAAATTCATTCCCTTCAACTTTAATTTTTACTTTTCTAACAGAATTAAATTTGTTTTTAAATGTATGCAACCATGTATGAGGATGCTTCTCTCAGTTTACAATGATTTTCAAAATCAGCAGTCACGAGAAATCAAAAACAGAAAGAGGGCATAGACCAGGAGAAAAAAACAAAGAACTCCTTAGTCTTGCTGGGAAGGTATTAAAAACCCCAAGAACATGGATGAGATTGATGCATATGCTGTCACAATAGGGCGCCTGGCCAAAGGATCTTCATATTTTTTTGCTAATTCTGAAAAAATTGTCCCAAACTAACCCGAACTTACACAAACTATCCCAGCAGCAGCATTCAGTTTACATCGAAGTCATACTACATTCAACTCCGAGTCCTCAATCTTCAT
>JAEQML010082471.1:0-10804 GCA_016904865.1 Pissodes strobi | reverse complement strand
AAAGCAAGCGGATGATTGTTAATGCTTTTTGTGACTAGTTTTTTTTTCATGATAGATCGATGATTATCGATACGTAAAATGCATTCAGTTTGAGACGTAGTTGTTTTTAAGGTGGTAAGTTTAACTTGACTTAATGGCGAATTTAAAGTAAACTGTTAACGGAATATAAAATATTTAATTTACTACAATTTCGAAAATTCTCGACCGAATTGTATGAAAGAGCCTGCGTCAATCGACATATTATATTGTTTAATTTTTATCTCTAAAATCACTTAGAGTAATGCATAAGTTTCCTAGCCTAAGCGGAAATGAATGCGCTTAGAAACGGAAGAAAATATATTATACTCCTTAATTCCTGACACTTTGGTGCAGGAGCCTACAGAAAGAAAGAGAATTCTACTTGAGGCACCTCTAATTGTTTCTCTGTTATCGCTGTTAACTAACATTAAAATTTATTGTGTTTTCACTGTATGCGCCTTCACCATCCTGTCAGGAATTAACATAATTGATGTCCTAGGCCTAGGAAGCTTATGTGTCGCTTATGTTTAAATTCACTTTAAGTCATGCTCAAAAGTTTTCTAGCCTCTCTGTACATAAATGTATTCTGAAATAGAAAAATATATATTATACTCTTAAATTCCTGACACGTTGATGAAGGAGCCTACATAGACAATTCCACTTGAGGCACCTCTAATTGTTTTTCTGTTATCGCTATCTTGTAATTGATTAATTTTTATTGTGTTTATATTGTTTATTGTATGCGCCTTCACCATCCTGACAGGAATTAATATAATTTATGTCCTAGGCCTAGAAGGCTTATTTGTCGCTTAAAATTGAGTGCCTATATGTTTTAAATTCACTTTAAATACTGCTTAAGTCTTCTAGCCTCAGTGTACATGAATGCAATGAGAAATAAAACAATATATATTATATTCCTAAATTCTTGACAGTTTGGTGTAGGGCAAGAATATATATAAAACTCTTTGATCCCTGACACTCTGGTGAAGTAGCTTACAGAAAGAAAGACAATTCCACCTGAGGCACCTCAAATTGTTTCTCTGTTATCGCTGTGTGGCATTCCGTTTTGGTCACTAACTAAAAGTGAATTTCTACTACGCTTCTGGTACTATTTCGGGTTTCCGCTTAAGTTCGACATTTAAAATCCGATATTTAATTCAAACTCATATCTCTTTGGCGCCTTCGTCATAATCTCTGTCGTACCATGCTTCGTTGGTAGCGCGATATGAAAAGCCTGAGCGCTGATGCCACCTTTGCTCGACAAGGGACTTTCTTTTTCCAGTGACGCCTTCCCGTTTGTTTGTCGATTCATTAAAAAAAGGTGGATTTTATCGACAAATAACGTAGTAATTTCTGTATCGGCCATTTCGATTTGTTTTCGTTAGTTTTAGTGCTGTAGATACGGGGATAACTGGGGCCTGTCGAGGATTTCGGAATTTGCTTTGTCTGATGTTGGAATCCATTGTGTGATTAGTGTGCGATGGCTGTCGACCCTCTTGTTAGGAGGTAAGTTTTCTTCATTAATTGCAGATGTTTTGCGTTTCTCGTGTCTTTATTAATTGCATTTTTCTATTATTTTGCTCTTTATTTACATCGGACTCGATTTAGTAGCTTGGTTAATCGGCGTGACTTCAATTAATTAGATATTAATTAAGGTTGATAGGCTTTTCTATTCGGATGGTCTAGTTTATTATTTAATAATTATTGAATTAACCGTTTTCATTGATATCGGACTTGATTTAATTAGCTTAATTAATCGGCGTGACGTCATTTTGATTAGACTAATTAAGGCTTATAGGCTTTTGTATTATTTCCGACAAAATGTAATGTAGATTTTCGATAATCAAGTATCTTAATTTATTTGACCTTCCTGAGGCGGTTTAGCAGCGAGTGCAAAATTTAACCATTGATTATTATGTTGCTTTATTAAAGGCATCTATTTTGTTTACAGCAATAGGTTGCCTTCTCTTCTTTGAGTGCCGTGCCTGAGTTCAGACGTTGGCTATGATCACTTGACTATTCTGTGGAATATATCTCTGTCTGCTGCTACTCTGAAGAGGTCTTCCACTTGTAGATTTGTCCAGTGTCTAATGTTGCGCAGCCAGGACAGTTTCTTTCGACCAATCCATCTCTTTCCCTCCACCTTGACCTGTATTATGAGTCGAAGCAAGTGATATTTTGGACCTCTGATAATATGACCAAAGTACTCGGTTTTTCTCACTTTAATAATTGTCTTCAGAAGCTCTCTCTCCGCGTCAATCATCCCGAGCACATCCTCATTGGAAGTGTGTGTGGTTCAGGGTATCTTCAGGATTCTGCGGTAACACCACAGTTCAAAAGCCTCAAGTTTATTAATGGTGGCAGGTGGCAACCTTCAACGTCCAGGTCTCGCAGGCGTAGAGCAATGTTGACCACACGTAGCACTTTAAGATATTTTTTCGTAAGTGCATGGAGAGACTTCTATTGCACAGAACTGGTTTCCATGATATAAATGTTTTACGAGCTATTACAATTCGAGTTACGATTTCTTCATCTGAGTCTCCCTCCGCATTCCACCAGCTACCAAGATATTTGAAGTGATCAACATGCTCCACCACCCTCCCATCCAGAAGCAGTTGTCCCGGGTCAACATCCACCTTTCCCACCGCCATCCATTTTGTTCTGTTGATGTTAATTTTTAATGCTCTTCGACGACTTTATTCATTTACTATGTCAACCAGAGTCTGGAGGTCTGTTAGACTTTCAGCCAAGATAGCGGTATCGTCGGCATATCTAATGTTGTTTATGGTTTCTCCTCCGATTTTTATAACCTCTGTTCGGCCATCCATCGCCTCACGAAATATTTGCTCAGAATCTATATTGAACAGTTTAGGCGACAAAACACATCCCTGACGTAATCCTCGATTGATTGGTATTTTACTTGAAGAGGTGTTTAGATCTACCCTAACGGTAGCTACTTGATGATTGTATAGATATTTCGGTAGCCTAAGATCGTAATTGTCAAGTCCTATAGATTCCATATATTCGAGCAGCAGACCATGTCGAATCCGATCAAAACAGGCCTCTCTAGTTCCCAATCCATTCCGAAATCCAAACTGTTCTTCTGTTAAGCTGATGTCACATAATGCGTACATACGATTTTGAAGAATACGTAGTAGGATTTTAAGAGTGTGACTCATCCGGCTAATCAGTCTGAAATCGCTACATTTGCAGGGTTTGCTCTTTTTCAGGATTGTGATGAAAAGGGATTCTAACCAGTCTTGAGGTATCTGCCCAGTGTTATAAATTTGGTTGAAAAAGGTAGTTCAGACATGTAATGCTGTCTTTATCCAACAGTTTAAGTAATTCGGCGGGAACCTGATCAGGCCCAGGTGCCTTGTTGTTTTTTGCTTGTCTTATGGCTTTCTCAACTTCTGCTCTTAGAATATACGGACCTCTCCTATTTAAATCTTCTCCGAGGGGGTGTTGTTGGTCTTCACGATTGACGTCCTCGAAGAGATTGGACACATAGTTCTCCCACACTTTGCAACGGTGATCTAGATCGGTTAGAGTCGGTGGAGTCTTTGAATATACTTGTATTTCTAGTTGTTTGTATTCCAGCTGTGGCTTTAAGTTTTTTGTGTAGATCAATGTCATCATGTTTCCTTTGCAGTTCTTCTATTTCTTGGCAAGAAACTTGGTTCAGAAGTTTCTTTGGCCTCCTTGATTTCACGTCGAATTCTCTTATGTGTTTCGAGGTATTTTTCTCTATTCTTGTTCTTAAGGCCTCTTCTTTGCTCCATCAGCTCTAGAAATTCTTGTGTCATCCATTTCTTTTTAGCTGTTCTTTTCGGGCGTAGTACTAGGTCCGTTGCAGTTTGTTTGGCTTAGATGATATTTGTAGCTTTTTCAGCTTTACTAATGCCAGAAACCGCTAATTTCATGGAATTTATTTTAGTACCGAAGTTACTATTGATGCAATGGGGAATTATTGTTTTTATTTTTAATTTTAATAGTTAATCTTGCAATTAACTTCTAGTGATTCATGTGGGTAGTTGATATCAACTATTAATTAGACACTAAACCGGGAAATTCAGTTCGTAATTGTTAGGTAATGTAGTTTTGTTTATTATTAGTTTCGTTACTAAGAGAAGTAATCAGATCGCGTTCTTGAATGCATATTACATATTTTGGCATATTTTCGTTTCTTGGTGTTTACCTTATTGAACTTTATTCTTGACTAATTAAAATTCAGGTTGAGGCACGATATCTTGATATTAATATTGGAAGGTCGTTCGGACCGTTTATTTACCAAATTCGTTTAGTACGGTGTATATTTTAGTGCTTTTTGTTCATTATGTGGACCGTACTTGAACTTTTCTCTTGAATTATTAAAATCCAGGAAGGGTTATGCTTTCTATTTTATAATAATATTGGAAGGTCATTCAGACCATTTAGTTGTCAAATTGGTTTAGTATGATTTTTCATCAAAGTTTATTTTAGTGTTTTTTCTTCATTATATACATCATACTTGAGCTTTTATCAATATGGTATGAATATTATATGTACCAGACTTGGTACAATCTTTTTAATTACTTTTATTTATATTTTTTTTGTACTATTGCTGTCATTTACTGTATTCAACGATTATGTACGTTTATTTTGTTGTGCCGAACTCGGTCCAAATTTTTGGACTGCCTTTCTCCCTCTTTCTAAATGCTGTAATGTTATTTTTATGGGATGATGACGGCTTCCCTTGGGCGAACTAAACCTTTTTAGTTTGCTGCATAAGTTATAGTTGTAATATTTCGATTGCTCTAATATATTATTACGGTGGTGCTCTTTTTTCATTTATTCATTGTTTTTTTTTTACTTTTGGTTCATTTTTGAATTTGGTTTAAAATAAAAAGGGGAAAAACCCTCTCTCTTTAATCCGAAATTTGAAACTCTGCTAAATTATTCTTTTGAAAGGAGAGTATATAAAGCAAGATTCACATATTGTTGTGACTCGTTACTAGGGAATGTTTCCATTCCCAGGGTCCTCCCATCCGGCGGGAACTTTGTAGACCACCCACCTGGCTGGGATTCCGTGGTTCTACCATACGGTTAGAACAGGTGGAACTTTCTAGTCCACTTACCCGGCGAAATTGGATAGTCATTTGACCGGCTAAACCTGCTGGACGTCTGAGATTCGTCCACCCGGCTTGGTTTGTGTGGTTCACTCTGGTGAGAACTAAGGGTCCGGAACCAACCCTTCGTGTTCACCTGACGGTGGAATTTACTTCAGTGACAGATAATTTTAGTTTTTAATTACTGTTTTGGAATAACTGTCTCCTTTTTTTTTAAGTTAACACCTTACCTTTGTAAGTACTTGACGTGATCACGATCCCGCGCGGTAGACAAAACTCAAGTTTTTTTTTGTTTTTTCCTATTTCTCTCTGGGGTTCTTAGGCGCTTAAGTGGTGCCTATTTCATCTTTATTTCTGAAGTATTACATAAATCTACATATAGTTTTGGACAACCACTTACAATCCTTATAATTTAATTGATATTAGATATTTGTTTTTCTTAGTGTTGAAACCACCTACAATTGTCGAAGTCGTACTTTAATATTTATAATTATTATAGAATCACTAATTTCAATATATACATATTTTTTGGTTCTTTTCCAAATAAAGAAATAGTATCTTATTTGTGGCGTGATTTATTTGGCTCTATCACAAGCAGGATTTCTTTTCTTTTACTATCTTCGTGTTTGCTAGTAAATAGGTACCGGCAGGGTTTAGGAGGAGAGTATTCGTGGAACCTGCTGCAAGATCCTGCAGCAGGTTCCACGAATAGCGCGGGGATATCCAGTTAGGTCCGTAAGGAATTCGGTGGCGCCCAATGAACCTTTCTCCGGATTATTAAGCAGCGGGCAAATTGCGCGCTCACTTTACAGCTTGTTACAAGGCCTTGCACTCTGATCTGCCTGGTGATTATTTTGGCTGTGGATAACTGGTCGAATTCGGTAAGTGTACACTAATACTAATCTCGTATAGCTCCGCGAGCAGTTAACATCTTTTAATTAAAAAAAAAGTAGTATTACACAGAAAGCTCATCGCAGCTGTTAACTAACTTATTAATTTTTATTGTGTTTATATTTTTCATTGTATGCGCCTTCACCACTTTGTCTAGAATCAACATAGTTTATGTCATAGGACTAGGAAGCTTATGTGTCGCTAAAAATGTGTTGCTATATATTTTAAATTCACTTTAAGTAATGCTTAAGTTTTCTAGTCTGAGTGGACATGAATCTATTCAAAAAAAAAGTAAAAGTTAAGGCATATCCGCTTGAGTCATCCTCAATTGTTTCTCCAGTATCTCTGTTTATTAACTTATTCATTTTTATTGTGTATATTTTCCGTTGTATGCGCCTTTTACCATCTTGTCAGGAATTATCATATTATTTTACTTTAAATTCAAATCAGCCATGATAATTTGATATTTTCGTGATAAATTTTTGAGTGTTTTCGAATAATTCTTAGCTCAATATTTCAAGTTTTTTTGAGACTATGATCCTAAACCATATATGCGAGAAGATATGATTTTTTTTGGTAAATGCTGAACTCCCGATTAATTTTTAACAAGCATTTCATTGAGAACGGGCATTAAGTAAATATTTCGGGGCACATAGCATATATTTAGTAATATATTATACTTTTTATTTAGGTCCAAGCTCAAACCTCGACTGATAGTTGAACTTTGCCGTATCAAATCTATTGATGGTAGTCAGTTTGACAGCGACGCATTTTACATGGAACAACGGTTCGACTACCAGTCAAGGTTTGATTGAGTTGAGTTTTCTACAGCCAGCTTTTATAATTGACTGATGTTGCGATCCTAGAGAAGAGCCTTAAGCTAGCTAATCAGTAATGCAGCAGCTTAGAAATAAAATCATACTTCTTCTTCTTCCTCCTTATTTTAAGACTACGTCTTGTTTCTTCCGTTCATCCGGCCTCTGGCGATGCAGACGTCCAAGATTCGTACCATCTTTTCGGTGGTCGCCCAGGTGGGCGTCTTGAATTCGGTTTTTCGTTCTCTGCCCACTTTGTGATCCCTTCAATGTCGGCGTCTTGATCGTACAGTCCGAACGATGTCCTAAATCTTGAGTTCTTCCCGTATTGCAGTTATTCTTATTTAGTCTCGCAGTGTTACTCGCTTTATTATGCGTAGAATTTTCATTTCTATGGTTCTTAGCAGACTCTTTGTTCTTGATGTTTCGGCTCGGGTTTCCGCTGCGTATGTCAGTACTGGCCTCACCGCGGTTTTGTAGATACGTACTTTACTTTCTATTCCATACTATATCTCTTAGGCATCCAGATATTTTTGAGGCCTTATTTGCTTGATTTCGTATTTCTTGGTATACGTTTTTGCAGCTGGTTATTTCCACCCCTAAGTATGTACAGCTCATAGTTTGTTTGATAGGTTTGTCACTGACGCACGGCCAGTTTGCATCTAATAACCATCGATTTTGTTTTGTCTGATGATATCATCATGTTAAATTGTTCGGCAGTCCTTTGGAATCGGTGTAGTTGTCGCTGTAAATCGTCTTCGTTTTCGGGCATTAATATGGCATCATCCGCAAAGCATAATATTTTCAGTGCCCTGTGTCCTATTCTATAGCTTCCCTGGGTTTCATTGACACTACTTATTATTTTATCCATGATCAGATTGAAAAGGGTGGAGCTTAGGCTATCACCTTGGCGGATACCTGATAAAATGGGTACGTCCTCAGTCAAGCCGTGCTGCGTTCTTATGCGTGTTTTGTTGTTCTTCTCGAGCTCTTCAATAACTTTTATGTACCTGGTGTCGATATTATTTTCATGGAGGATTTTCAAGACGTCCGGTAGCTGCACTCTATCAAATGCTTCTGTTAGGTCCATTAAGCAGAGATACGAATTCCAACTATTTGTCTCAGGATAAATATTGCGTCATCTGTTGATCTGTTGTGTCTGAATCCTTGCTGTTCTTCGCTGATATTTATTCTGTTGGTTATTCTTCTAGTCAGTATTTTTGTCAACAATTTGCTTATGCTGTTTAGTAGGGTTATTGCTCTATAATTTCCGGGGTCATTTTTGTTCCCTTTTTGGTAGCTGGGTATTGTAATGGTCTGTTTCCACTCTTCTGGAAGTCCCTTGCTTGAGATTATTTTTCGGAATAGCAGGGTTATGGCTTTTTCTAATTCTATCCCGCCATACTTGAGCATTTCGTTGGTGATGTCGTCTGGTCCGGGTGCTTTTCGGTTTTTAGTTTTTTTCAATGTGTTGTGAACTTCATCTTGTGTCATGTTCTCCTCGTCTAGTGTTTCTTCTTGTGGATCATGATCTTCTTGTGTTTGTTCGTCATTCCCTTTCTGACCGATATACAGACTTACCATGAATTCTTTCCATTTCTCCGGTGTAATAGAGTTCACTTGCGCCTCTTCGTTGATATTCTGTTTTCGATTCCTTACTACTTTCCAGATTTTCTTCTGACCTCCATACAAGTCGTTCTCCATTTCTGTGGAGAATCCTTTCCAATACGCCTTTTTCAAGTTCTTTATGCTTTCGTTGACCCTGTTTCTGACCACTTTGTATTCTTGGTATGCGTCTCTTCTCATTGTGCTTTTATACTGGAGAAATGTGTCTTTCTTTTGTTTTGCTAAATTTATTTTGTTTTCTTCCATTCATATTTACCCTTCTGACTCCAATCGCTTCTCTTGCTCTGTCGATTATACCTGTTTTGATTTTGCTCCAAATTTTGTCTACGTCTTCTTCTTCTCTTACATCTTTTAGTGCCAGCTTTTCCTTTAATCGGTTGTTATATAACGCTTTTCGTGGATTCATCCCTGAAGGCTTCTATATTATACTTTTCCATGTACATGGGAGGTTTTTTCCTTTGTGTGATAGCTTTGCAACGATATTTACATAGTACTAGACCGTGATCCGTCCCCACTTTTGCAGATGTTAAGTGTTCTTACATCCAGAATTTGGCTTGGGTGCACCTCCCGGTTGGAGATAATAAAGTCAATTGCGGATTTTTGGTTTCTTGTATTGCTATAGGTGTATTTCTGCTTCTGTTTGTGTTGGAAGAATGTGTTATTAATGCGAAGTGCGCATATTGTTATCAGCATTTCTCCGTTGTCATTTACAATGTTTTTGTTGACTCTCTGCATCACACCTGGGATCGCCGTATTTCCAATTCTGGAGTTGATATCACCCATTATGAGTATTTTTGATTTTCTTGGTAGAGCGTCTAACACTTCTTGTAGTTCGTTATAAAAGCAGATTCTTTCTTCTTTGGGTCTATTTATATCTGGTGCATATACACTTATAATATATATTTTTCTGCTTCAAATGTTGGATACCTATAATATATACATTATGTTGCTGTTTAAATCATACATTTTGCACAAATCATTTAGGATTGAAATTGTCTCGAAATATTGCCCCGGTAATTCTAAAACACTACAAAAATTGTTACGATCGATGTTTTGGCTATTTTGAACTTTCACGAAATCTACAAACTTTTATAAACTACTCTGTACAACACATCTAAAACCAGTTAACCTAAATGTACTTTTAAAAGAAGGAGCCCACACAATTTCGTGACTGACATTGGCTCACTCATGCGATTCGGTTGAAAATTTTGGAAGTTACCCTAAATTGTTTCTTTCAAATATATTAAAAAAGGGAGCGGACTGTAAATTTGGAAGTTTTTTTGAAAGGGAATCCTATAATATGTAACTGGAGTTTGCTTGATTAAAATAGAGTTGCTTAAACTATCACGTTTTTTTTAAACAATACCGAAACAGACTTTTTGCACTTGGTATAAAGCCAAAATTACCAACCTTAAAATAGACAATCATTTCTATTCCATCACCGTAACTTTGCAAACTTAACGTCCCGTATATATACACACAATATATCTGCAAACTACAATGACTTCTACAAGTGACGGCTTCGCCCGTTCGAAAGACAGCAGAACAAAGTACCATAGATAATAGATATTATAAGAAAAATAGAAACACATGCCTGTATCAGATGCGTCACCGGCCACCCATCTATTCCTAACGCCGTACGAACTGACTGATATTGAATCCAGGTCTTCAGAGTTGTCCCATTTTCTTAAACCTGCGTTGTTCAGGCCGGTAGTACTGTGCAAACTAATCGAGGAAATGTCACGATGCAATGTTTTTCTTCCCGCTTCCGCGTCGTAATCGTGTATCCCGAACAGCTGGTTAAAGACTTCAGGTCTTTTCTTTGTAGAACCTTTCGACAAAGATCCGGAAAACATGTTTTCGTCTAGATCGGAAATGTCATCGTCTACAGCTACGGACGATTTGCTGTCCGTACTTCGTTTGCTGGCGATGCTGGCCGTTTCCGGGTCGAACTTTTGCTCCAGGGAACTACCGATTTGGAAGCATCTCTTCTTTCCAAACGAGCCATTGTTGTTGAATTTCTTGTCCTGTTTCGGCGTTTTGGCGATTACTCCGACTATTTCGGGAGGTTTCGATTCTTTTAAGAATTCGGCCGAACTAAATATGTCGCTCGTAACCGACTTTTGAAGTTTTATCATGGTCGTTTTTGGCGAATCTTTGCTGTCTTTTTCGGCATCGTTTGAGTTTACAGAAGCTAAGGCAGGCGTTTCGGTATTCATAATAAACGGCTTGACTGCTTCTAAGCTGGTAAGTATTTCTTCCATAGAATATTCGTTATTTCGGATAGATAGTGAAGTGGCATTAGGATTGCTTAGATGAAATTCTAATTTAGTACCAACTTTTTGT
>JAEQML010082470.1:0-10804 GCA_016904865.1 Pissodes strobi | reverse complement strand
CTCCAGACTTTGTACTTCGATGTTCTCCAGTCGGGGAGAGGACGGTGATATTTGATGGGCCACGTCCCGTAGCAACTCGGAATGGCGGGGGCGTCACTCCCCGTGATCAAACTGCTCTCACCAGTTGACGTTCCTGCCAGGTAATAGAATGCAGCCCCGCTTGCCACAAACTGTCAATGATCAGCTCCAGACTTTGTAATTCGGTGTTCTCCAGCCTGGGGGAGGACGATGGGATATGATGGGCCACATTCCGTGGCAACTCGGAATAGCGGGGGCGTCACTCCCCGTAATCAAACTGCTCTCACCAGTTTGACGTTCCTGCCAGCTAATACAATGCAGCCCCGCTTGCCACAAACTGTCATTGATCAGCTCTAGACTTTGTACTTCGGCGTTCTCCAGCCTGGGGGAGGACGATGGGATTTGATGGGCCACATCCCGTGGCAACTCGGATGGCGGGGGCGTCACTCCCCGCAATCAAACTGCTCTCACCAGTTTGACGTTCCTGCCTATACACTTTAACGTTGATTAGACGTTAAAGCTGACATCGATTCGATATAAAAGCTGACGTTGATCAAACGTGGACAGTCGACTAGACTGACCTTCAACGTCCAGAAATAAGCGACAGTCACGTCGAATCGGCATATTCTTGCTTCTTGGCAAGGGCAGCCATGGCCTATTTGGAGTTCCATGTCCTAACAAAATTGAGAATTACTGAATTCCTACAATTAAATTATTTTAAATGCGCTCTTTGCTCATACTTACTATATATTCACTGAATTCATAATTTGCACTACCATATTATTTTGAATTTATCCCGTGCTCACCATGTTATTAATAGGGATATATTTTCTTTATTTATTTCATAACAAGTGATGCGATATTTATTAATTCCTTCCTGTTCCCAATTCCTGTTTAATGTATTTTGCAAAATTAATTGCTGCAGAATTTTAATTTCGGTGTCAAGGATAATTTTTACATCAGTGAAATATTAATTTGCCGCGGTGTTCGCTGGTTGAAAAGAGTGTTGCAATTTTTATTAGCATTTTCGCGCGCCCTTAGTTCTAAAAGTCTAAATAAAAATTGATATCAGTAAGTGCTTACGTCACGATTTTGTTTTTTCATGAAAATGCCTTTCTTCTTGAGTGTTGCAAAAATTTAAATCACCTGGAGCTACCTTAAAACTGACGAATAGTGTGTTAAAAAGAATTAAAACGTGAATTCGTAAAATTAAGAAGTTATGAAATTAAAAAATTCAAATAGTGGAAAACAAAGACTACCAGAGTTATATAGAAGCAAAAAAAAATTCCAAGTGTTTCTCTATACAGGCTTATTAACTTTTTATTTTACTCTATTCCAAGTGTTTCTCTATACAGGCTTATTAACTTTCATTTACTTTGGCACTCATTATTTAAGTTTAAAAGTATTCCACAAGTACCTATCCAATTCGCGTTAAATTAAAAATTTTTATGAAGAGGTACTCTTTCCGAGGTTTGAGTCGGAAGTTTTTCGAAACCAACCCGAACCACAAAGCTCATGCAAGATAAAAATATAAAATGAATCGGTGAGTGGAAAAAGGGAATTATTCCACTTTTGTCAAGAATCAACCTGAAATAGCCATTTTGTTCCTATTACTACATCCCATACGTTGAGTGTAAGAAGGAAACTATTGGGCTACAGTTATATCTATTTCTCGGTCCCCGTATTAAACATTGAACCGAAGAACGGAACTATTCCAGGAATAATTTCCTTTTTCCACTCGACGAACTCCGCTTGCGACATGCTCGCCACCTAAGCGAAGGTTTAAACTGCTACAGTGGTAAACTTCAAGAGGGTACGCAACTTTGCAATGGACGAGAAGGTGTAATGGGCATTGTTTTTGACTTTATGCAAAATTTACCGCTTTCACACCTACCAATGCAGGAAATATTTTACTTAAGGGAGCTCTGGCTCAATGTATTTTGTATCAGTACTATACAAAATAAGACAAGTGTATTTTACACTTACCATGGGGGATTTGCTTTTAATGATCCTAATGAAGTATGCTCTTTTACATCGAAAAGTATATTCAAGCTGATATCCAAGAAGTTCACATATCTAAAATCGGAACCATACAGTAACAAGATTATTAATGGCTCTCACAATGACCGGTCGATTTAAGGTAATTCAGCAGTGATTTTGTACTGCAGGATTACTTGACTGTATCAGAATATATTGAAGAAATGACGGACTTACCATTAGTACTAGTAAATGGTAATGAAAAAGTACTTCTTCCGGCAACCATGGCTTACAATGGGCACGTCCATATCAATGGTAAGAAACTCGCCGACCTTCTAAATATTAATCGTCATATTCCTGACGAAAATGAAAATTTTTTATGGACATATTAACATGGCCAACTACTGAAGACAAAAAACAGAGTGATACAGAGGACGCTTAAAGTACTTCCTTTTTTTTCTTCTGATTTTTTCTGAATAAAAGAATAAATCGAATTTTTTTTATTTGCTTGCGTATGTTCTAGTTCCTTATTGTCAGGGTAGCAGCTAATTTCATCTCAAGGGACAAGGAAAGAATGGTATACGTCTAAAAAAATCATTACTTTATACAAACTGAAGAAAATTGAGTGGAAAAAGGAAAGTATTCCACGAACTTTGACCCTGAATATCCCGTAAGTAGTAGTCAAACACAATAAAGTTTGTCTGTAGTGAGTTTTGTCATAATTTGTAGACTAGAGAAGTTCGACGGTTTTTTTCGTTTTTCTCAGAAGAGGGTTAAATGGAATTATTCCCTTTTTCCACTCACCGATTCAAATAATAATAATACTAATCAGTCTATATTAGATCGCACCTCTGTTGAAGTATCAGTGGTCGAAGTTTACAAGACGTTGCCGGTATCACATCAGATGCGCGCGCATCATATTGTTGACAAGAATGTCTAATATTACACTGCACGCATGGCCCTCCGCTTGCTTCGCTCGCTATGGAGCGCAACCAACAGAAACTAACCCAAAACATGCCCAAAATGAAGAAAAAAACTTTTTACACAGTTCTTGCCACTGGAATCGAACCCGGACTGCCGTATCGCAGTCTAGGCATCCAACCTCAGATGTGGTACGTGAAACGTCTTCTGTAGAAGTTTGATGAGAAAAAACGAAAAAGATCGCGGCCCTGATCTGATTCGACTATCCGTTCACATATGTTCGAACCAATTTATTAGAGGACGTGATCAGTTTTTACCACAGGAATATCAAAAAGAAGCTTAAATCAGAACAAATTACAAGATAACCAATAAAAATATTATTTCAAGGATTCGTTTCAGAAAATTAAACGAATAAAATGTTGGCTTTAATTACTTAGCATTCAGTAGTTAAAGCCAATCTGTATATGGTGCCTAAGAACAATTAATGAAGTATATATGCCTGTTTTCACAAAAATATACCATCCTTTCTCTACACCCCATGTTTTGCTTCGGCTGTAAATACATTGAACCAGTTTTGATAATGACGTCATTACTTCATCACGAGAATTTAATGTTTTAAAACTCTAGAACCAGGTTCAAATAATATGCTCTGGAGAAAACAACTCGAACACTGACGTCGACAACAGTATTGAGCGGGATTGTGCCGACTCGATCACGTACTGAGTAAATGCGAAATCGCTCCAAGTCAGTTTCTGTCTTACTCGCTGGTTGACACGAGCGCACGTTATTTTAATAAATACTTATTTCATGTCCTTTAGCGCCAACAATTACCATATCATTTCTTTATACTCAAGATCAATGATCCTTCTTATCTTAAAATATCCATATATTAAATTACTAATACCTAGGTAAATTTAATTGAGCCATTAACAATGGCAGATTAAAATAGTATTTCACACGTTAAAAATGATAATGATGAGTTAGTAAGCATATCATAACAATTGCGAAATATTCAAAACAGAACAACTTTTTAGATTAGGTTCTTATTTCTGTAGTTTGCACCGCAAAAAAATCCTGTTCTATGACAAATCTAGTATGAATAATTACCCTGCCGTCGTGCCCTTCATAGCCGCTTTCCAGTGAGGTAGTTCTTGTTCATTGTAATAGTTCCTACATGAGAGGTGTTTTTCTTATATTCTAAGTGTCGAACAGATATAATAGATATATCGTATTCTTCAAATACTAGATTGTTTCGATGCACATCGATACGTTAACTTCCCTATTACGCCTTCTCTTCCCCCCTTAACGCAAGAGCGGTCCTAATGACACAGAATACAGGTCCGGCTCAGGCTCAGAACGAAAATTCCTTCAAGCCGTCCCGGAGCGAGCGAAGCGAGCGGAGGGCCATAAACCTGCCAGCGGCATGCATTCACAAGTGCACTAATATCTGAAATATCGCGTACCGCATCAGCGGGCTTCATAGTTGCGCGCGCATTACATTATTGACAAACAGAACGTTAAATCTATTTAAAGTTCTTGAACAAACACCATATCTATAAGGTCAAGCGAATACCTGTCAACTAGTCTGTAGCTCAGTGGTTGGATGCTGAATCTGCAATACGGCGGCTCGGGTTCGATTCCAGTGACAAGAGTTGCTTTTTTTCATTTTTGATATTATGCGTAAACAGTTTTTGCTTCATTTGTCATGGAACGTGTAGTCAACCAGCAACTACTCAAATACCTCGAGAGCAACAGAATAATCAGCGATAATCAATACGGCTTTCGCAAAGAGAGATCGACAGGAGATATATTGGCCTATGTCACTCATATATGGAGTAGGGCAATTGAAAACTACGGAGAGTCTCGAGCGATTGCGTTGGATATTTCAAAGGCATTCGACAGAGTTTGGCATGACGGACTGCTCAACAAACTGCCGTCCTTGGGACTGCCCGCCTCTCTCTGCAGCTGGCTGGCCAGTTTCCTTAAGAACCGATCCCTACATGTTGCAGTCGATGGACACATCTCGGACACATTCACCATCAACGCGGACGTGCCTCAGGGCGCAATACTTTCACCAACTCTGTTCCTCATCTATATTAATGACCTGCTGATCGAAACGAATGATCCTGTTTACAGTTTTGCAGATGACAGTACCCTTGTCTCCCACTTTAGATCAGAAAAACCCTTACCAGCGACTGAGACTCATCACCGCAGGCAGGAGCAGATTACAGCAATTAATCAAGACCTGGAAAAAGTTCAAACTTGGGGCGACCGAAATTTGCTCCAGTTCAATGCAGCAAAGACCCAAGCAGCAACGTTTACTAAGAGGGCCAATACAGCGGGCCCTGACATCATTATGGCAGGATCGACCATTCCTTCATCCTCGTCAATCGGGCTGCTGGGTGTCTCGGTCAACAGCAATATGTCATGGCATGACCATGTTGCTAACATCGCAAAATCAGCCTCCCAGAAGCTTGGTGCGCTATTTCGCAACAAAAAACTCTATACACCGCAGCAGTTGCTCTTGCTGTACAAAGCGCAAATAAGACCGTGCTTAGAATATTGCTCACATATCTGGGGTGCCGCACCAAAGCATACCCTAAAGCTGCTGGATTCCATTCAGAAGAGGGCTGTGCGTCTCGTCGGCGATCCGGAGTTGACCCGGAATCTGGATAGTCTGGAACATCGCAGACATGTGGCCGAGATGTCTCTGTTTTACAGATACTTTCACGGCAGATGTTCCCAGGATTTGGCCCACATAATCCCGCCCCTGGCAACTCCTGTCAGGCAGTCCCGACAGACGGCAGGAGCGCACCAGTTCGTCGTACAACTAGACACACCTAGAACATCGCTTTACCAGAACTCCTTTGTCTGGCGCACTGCATCACTGTGGAACTTACTTCCAGGACATCTGTTTCCCACTAATTACAACCTACAAATATTCAAGAACCGTGTCAATCAACATCTTCGCACACACACCGCTCGTCGAGCGCCATAGGATCTACCTTTAGTGTGTGTGCCACTGCCATAAAAAAAAAAAAAATTTGGCCATGTCTTGAGTTAGGTTTTGTTGGTTGCGCCGCGTAGGGAGCGAAGCGAACGGAGGGCCATGCGTGACGTGTAATATTAGACATTTTTGTCAACAACGTGATGCGCGCGCAACTCTGAAGTCGGCTGATGCGGTAGGGGCAACGTCTTGTGAGCGCCTACCGAGCAGTTCGAGCACTGGACCGTACAGCTGTCAAATTCTTGTTTTATTATTTGTTTCTTTGTTTGATGTTTGATTGTGGTTGAGTGGTTGTGGTTTGTGGTTAGGAATATTAGAATATAGAATTAGTTCGTTGTTCGTTTGCTATTTTGTTTTGTTGTAAATATACAATTTATTTACCCAATTATCGTATTTTGTAAAGGCAGAATAGACATATTTAAATGTTGTTGTTGCCTTATCTTTTTTTGCTTCGTAAAGGAAATAACATAGCCGTGCAAGATCAGTTAGCAGCACAAAATGAAGCCATAAGGAAACGAATATTCCTTGTAAGTTTGTTGGATGCAAATAGATAAAGTAATAAATAGAAATGTGTGTTTTTGTAGAAATGAGTTAGTGTAGTTCAAAGAATGTTATTAGTAGAACCCAATAAACACTAGGTTGTTTTTAAGATGGACTAAAAATATTCTTTCCTGACTTAAATGCTTTAGTCTGGTCAATTTACACACTACAGGATGTCCAATAGATGTATGGGCAGTACATATATAAGATGATTAAGGCAAATATTACTCTTTTAACATGTATCGAAGGCATAAGTAATAGGAACACTAGGCATTTTTGGGATGTATAAGCAGTATTAATTATCTTGAGTCTCTGCAGCGCAGCTTATTTACAAATATTTTTCTGCAATGGTATTTCAAAAATATTCTTAGGATGTCACTCGGTTCCAAGCTCAGTTCATAATTGTAAGTATGGGCGACATATAGAAAGAAGAAAGAATAATTTTAAATCATGTAAATTTTATGGCTTTCAAAGTAATTAAAACTGTCTACCTTACTTTTTCTTCAGAAACATTAAGTCTTTATTTTTAGCTTCCTTCACAGATTAAAAGTATATTAATTTCATCATTTTGTTTTCAGTTTCTTTGTTTCCTTTAGATTTTTTACCTTTATCAGCAGAATCGGGCAATATAAATACCTAGATACCTACTAATTAAGTCGGGATGATATATGATGCATGCTGAAACTTAAAATACCATATGTTGACTTTTAAATTATATATACTTATAAAAACCTAAAAAGGAACTAATAATTATACTGTTGTTCAGAATCTATGGGTGTATGTGCCTATTTGACTAATGTTTTATGGCTACACTTCGGAACATTTAAACATTACATTTCAAATATTATATTTATTAAATATAACATTCTTTTTTTTTAATTATGCAACTTTTCTATGCATCAGATATTGTGGCAAGCTAGTGGCAATGTAATATATATTGTGAGCAAAAAATACTGGACCATCAGCAGCTGCTCTTATAGTTGACTTTCATACACAAAATTACTTTGAACAGAAACATTACTCACTTATTAAAAGAACATGTGCAGTGCTGGAATATGTTTCCTCAAAATGTATTCAGGAATGGCCACCAAAAATGCAATTAAGAAAAGTGGTAGCCAAATTCAACATGTTAAATGTTAATTAAGTTTCATATGTGAATAATTAAATACTGCAATTAAAAAACAAAATGAATTTCAGTCTCGATTTCAGTTTAATTAACAGTTCCAGTTTTTTTTGTTTGACCCACAGTGTAATGTTAGTTGGATTAAGTACTTTTTATTAAATGGGAAATTTTAAAAGCATTCGATTTTTTTTTTGTTCTTCTGCAGAACCAACTGTACTGAACATCCAATTGGACATCAATAGGGTCATACGCCTTCTTAGAAAATTCCATCAGCCTTACACATTTCATGACTTATAGAACACACAGTTTAAATTAATATATTTTATAACATGTTTAAGAGGACTCATTTGAACATGCTTGCAGCCCTTGCCCAGAATTATAAAATCTTTGTTCATGTAGTTTTATAGATGGAGAAATACTGGTTTTAAAATAAGGTCAAACCAAATCAACAAAAATTACATAATTTTTGCAGAAGGTTGAAGTTTAGTAAAAAAGAAGAATGGAAGTTATCAAATAGCTGCTAATTTCACAAGAAAAAATCTTAATAATTGACTGATTAGTCCTCTGAATAACAATAATCAAGTTTCTATCAAATTACACTTCCAAATATCATGTAGATTAAACGATGAACCTATACCTACTCATGTTTGAATTAATTGAAAAAATAAAGGAAACCAAACAAATTTAAATATGTTACACTAGAAACTAAAGTATCTAGACCACCCTAATATGTGGACAAAAACTTATTAGCACACAAACAAAAACTACAGATACAATAAATAATTGAATTAATCTTTTTTACACTTTGACATTGGTCCAACCAACATTGAATTTTCAAGGTTCTACTGTCCTAATAAATTGGTGCAATTGCAATAGGCGGGTAAACTGCTGGTAAGATAGTTACTTAACTCTGCTTCTCTATTCAAAGGAAATCTAAATTTGTTAAATATATAAGATGCTGATATTTTAATATGGTCACTTGTAACAGAACACAGTTTATGAGATTGCCATTCATCTTCCACATTTGAGTGTGCATTATTGTATGAGACACATTTTGAGATATGCTGTGTTTAAGTAAACATATGCAGAATTTCCTTACCATGCTTAAGGCAGCAACTGCATTTATCAGGATCAGCTAAAACTAAAAAAATATATATTTAATTTAGCTTTAAAAGTGGTCGCTGCACAGATACATACACTAGGTATATCAGTTGGGCATATAGGTATATACCAATAGCCTATGAGGTTTCTGCAATTTTTAAAATCATCTAAAAACAAAATTATCTTTGAAATAAGCCAAAACACCTCACAAGCTGTTATTTAATCGATTGTAAATAGTCAGTCAGGGACTGGCGAAAGCTATTTTGAAGCTAAACAATTTTTCTTCAAAAAAGATGACATTAAGACTCATGGAAATCAAAGGAAAATTAAAAATTGTAATGGGTACCAGATTCTTTTCTCCAAAGTCTGCCTTGCAGCAGAGTTTGTAGCATAGTATTTCCGTTTGCAATTGTGTTCGTGTTCCTTAACAATTTCAGTGAAAACATGGCATCTATTAAAATAATTTAAAATTAAAGCACTTATTTACCAACCATCTTTGGCTCTTAAATAATCCTCTGCAATTCAAATTCAAATCAACATTAAATTAGTTCAATTTTAAATCATACGTACCTAGCACGTAAGTGTTCATAATATATCATTTTATTTATGGTTATTTTGCATCATTTTCATTTTAATAAATTTATCTAATTTAAGCAGAAATTTTAAAACACCGGAAAAAGTAAGGTTAATTTCAGGTAAACTCCCTTGTCTCTGGTCCCTGTGTAAACAAAAGCTGCGTTGCTTCAGTTCGTTGTTCGATTTTCGCACGAGCGATGAACGACTCCTGACCCCAAGTCACCACAGGAATATTTGGTGGTTACGAACGTGTTGTGAAACCATGACGTCATATTGTTTTGCGCGGGATTTTTGAAATTTTCCAAGTTACAATAGCATATTTTAATCGAGCGATTCAGCGCAGGAATATTTTGACGTACGAAAGTTGCTTTTGGATCAAGCGTTTGTTTAATATTTTAGATTAGAATATCTAATATTTCACGCATGGCGCTTCGCTTGCTCTGGGAGCGCAACCAAACAAAACACGCAAATTTTAAAAAAGAAGCAAACATAATAAAAAAAAAAACATGTATTTCCACTGACAGCAATCGAACCCGAGCTGCGTTGACGAGAAGTCGTTTCCCGAACCACATCAAATTGAGTCGAGTTGCGCGCGTATCACATTGTTGATAAACACCATATCTTTATAGTCTAGGGAATTGCTAGCAAGTGGTTTCGTAGCTCAGTGACTTTTTCACTATTTGAGGCCCCATACTAGGATGACAGAAACATTTTTAATGTTAAAAAGAGCAAATATACGACTCAAAACAAGTTTATGACTTATTGATCTTTCCATATAATTAATTTATTTTTGTTAATGTTTTTAAAATTGTTATTGATTGCTTTTAGAGTAGAATAGAGACTTACCCTCAAATGCAACCTTATAAGATTAAGTCATACGGATGACTAAAATGCAATAAATTACATAATTATACAAGTTTGCTGCCAACATTTTTTGTTACACAATGTCCAAATTGTCTTGAAATATTAACAATAATTATACCTTAAAAATTATTTATAATTCATAATCTAGAAATAAATTTATACTTACCTATTGGGTTGCTTCGGAAAACTAAAGAACATATTATTGTAATTACATCCAGGGCCGACGAGAGGTGGGGGCAGACGGGACAAATTCCCGGGGCCCGTATGCTTTGGGGGCCCGGAGACCGAGCTTCTATTCAATGATAAAAAAATTATAGATTGCGAACGAGCTATCTCAATTGCCTGTTCCCTATTAGTATTTATTTTATTTATTTTTATTTAGTGTTGTGATTGTGAATGGTAAGTTTTAATAGTACATAGTTGGGCATCTCACCTCCTGTGTTCTGTATCTCAGTTACTAATTAAGTAATTTTTATTTAAACAGATAGTGTTCAATGGGAAAAATATTAAAATCCTAACTTAATTACTAACAGAAGACGGGAGGTGAAATGCCGGCCCTGACCTGTATAATTATTGCAATAAGTTCAATCCTAATGATATTTTTTATAAAAAAAAATGGTTTAAATTTTTGTCAAAATTTTTAAATATAGTTTTTTGTTTTATATGGCTGAAGGCCG
>JAEQML010082467.1:0-10807 GCA_016904865.1 Pissodes strobi | reverse complement strand
ACAATTGGAGAGCTCCCAGGCCTACCAAATAAATTCTGGACCCATATATACTACATTGACCGACCAAGCGCATGATATCAGATGTCAACCAGCTTCAAAGGAATCATCAGTTTCTGACTACTTCAACACATGTAATCCATATTAAGTTAATAAATTTACCATTTGCTAAATATGACTGAATTTTTTTCAGAATAATATGTTTTGTTTTAAATAAACTTTTAAAGGTATGGCAAATTTGTTGTTCTTCCCTTAATATAATGGCTAGTCGCTCTTCAAGTGAAATAGCCTCGATAATTTGTGTCTAATTTTCGAATATCATCTTCTATAAGGTGTAAAAGTTCATCAAAACAAGCAAAACAAGCACATTTAAAAATAGATATAGAACACCCTCGCCATTCCGAGTTGCCACGGGATGTGGCGCATCAAATCTCATCGTCCTCCCCCAGGCTGCAGAACACCGAAGTACAAAGTGTGGAGCTGATCAATGACAGTTTGTGACAAGAGGAACTACATTGTATTAGCAGGCAGGAACGTCAAACTGGTGAGAGCAGTATGATTACGGGGAGTGGCGCTCCCGCCATTCCGAGTTGCCACGGGATGTGGCCCATCAAATAGTATCGTCCTCCTCCAAGCTGGAGAACACCAAAGTACAAAGTCTGGAGCTGATCACCGCGGAGTGACCCAAAAAAACCCATTCTTACCCATGTCAGACTAGGGACCACCAAAGGAATGAGTCTGAGGCCGAAGCTTTCAGTGGAAGTGGCCCTAAGTGGTAGATGCATACGCCTACTCGCATCGTCCAGTGAAAGACCACCTTACCAGAACTGGGAAGCGCTAAGTGGTTCTTCCAAATCACGCTCCGCTTCCGCGCTGGTGGTTTCGGGTTTCACAGTAGGAATATATGGACATAATGATGCTTGCAAGATCTAAATATTCCGGAAGTAAACTCCATTGCGATTCGGATCTTCTGGCGCTGGGTGGCCCTGGGAGCCCTGCCACGAACGTGGCATCACGGCGACTACAGCCAAAGAAAAAACAAACATGCTCGCCAAAATGTTTTCATCGCACTCTACCTGAGACGTTCCCGAAGGCAAGGCTCTCCCCACCATATGGAACATCAACATTACCATGGCAGAAGTCAAGTTTCATCACCGTGATATTCGTAAAATCATTAATGAACTAGATATGTAAAAGGCATCAGGACCGGACGAAATACTTGCCGTCGTGTTAAAGAACTGCGCCAACGGACTGACTCCCGTTTTTTTCAGGCTTTTTATTCTGTCTATATGTGTGAAATGGGCTACTGGTCATGGTGTGGTGGATAACCAGACCCTCCATGGAAAATATGCGACTGGTCAAAAATCAAAATCGAAGTTAATCATGCTGAAAGTATGCACATGGACTGTTCAAGGTGATAACACTGCCGGAAAGCTGCGGACAATTGAAAAAGAAATTAAGAACTTAGCAGTAGTAGGTATCTCCGAAACTCATTGGAAAACAAATGGCCACTTTGTATCAAGCAACGGTAATTTGATTATATGGTCTAGCAACGAACGTCATTCAATAAATGGGGTGGGCATTATTGTACACAAACAACTGAAAGACGCAGTTCTTGGATATAACACTGTTGATGATGGAATTGTAACAGTGAAACTACAAGCAACACCTATTAACTTGAATATAATTCAGGTATATGCGCCCACATCAAAATCTACCCAAGAGGAAATAGACAACTTTTATGGTAAACTAAACTAAACCAAACCAAACAGAGAACTGTTGAACACTGGTGATTTCAATGCGAAGATTGGGGACATGAGTCAAGATAACCACATGAGAAATGTGGCAGGAAAATATGGTTTTGGCAAATGAAATGAGCGAGGAGAAATGCTCCTAGACTTTTGCGCAGAGAACGGTCTCTACATAACTAACTCCCACTTAAAACATCATATTCGAAGGTTGTACACATGGCGATCTCCCGATGGAATCACCAGAAATCAAATAGATTACATCTTAATAGCCAAAAAAATGGAAATCATGGATACGAGATACAAAGACCTATCCCGGAATGGATTGTGGCAGTGATCACAACGCTTTAATGGCAGAAATATGTATCAAACTACGAAAACCAATTAAACCAAAGAATACAACGAATAGATGGGATTTGAGCAATAACCTCTCATATTGAGATGAAGTCACACAAACTCTGACAAATTTGAACCTAGAAGGAAGTACACAGATGAATGCAGAACAATTATGGACAAATTTAGAGATACTCTAAAAGAGGCAGCTGAAAATGTAAACCCTGCGGAGAACCAAAAAAGCAGTGGATATCTAATGAAACGTGGAATTTAATTGAGAACAGAAAAAAGATTAAAGGGAGGGGTTTAGATAACGAAAATCGCCACCTTTAAACAAAAAGTATCAATAGAGCTACTCGAAGAGATAAAGAGGCAGTCATATCGTCAATATGTGAGGAAATCGAAGACCACTCATACAAAAATGAACCAAGGGATCTGTTTCATAAAGTCAAACAACTAACTTGAAAATTCCAACCCCGCTCACTCTCTGTGAAGGACGAGTCTGGAAAACTTCTCACAAAGGAATCGGAGGTAATAGAGCGATGGCAAAACTACTGCAGTGTTCTAATAAACGAATAACACAAAAGTAATCAGATATCAACACAACCAGAACAACTTGAGCCACCGATACTTAGAACTGAGGTGGAAGCAGCTCTTAAAAAACTAAAGAGTAGAAGATCGGCAGGACGAGATGGAATTGTTACTGAGATGTTGAAGGCAACCGGAGAAGTGGGACTAGACATTATCCATCATATCTGTAACAACATATGGTCAAACGGAAGATGGCCAATAGAGTGGACGGAATCAGTGTACATTCCGTTGCACAAAAAGGGGCAAAAGATGTTTGTGAAAATCATAGAACAATAGCTTTAATAAGCCATGCGAGTAAAATAATGCTCTACATAATTCAAGAGCGACTAAAGCCATATCTACTTCCACAAATTTCTAAAGAACAAGCCGGTCTAATCCCCGGTAAAGGAACCAGAGATCAACTTGTTAATATTAGACAAATAATTGAAAAATTACCGTGCATTTAATGTACCAGCGATCTTCTGTTTTCTAGGCTACTCAAAGGCTTTCGATACCGTCAAATGGGACCATCTATGGATGGTTTTAAGGGAAATGGCAGTACCGCAACACTTAATATATTTAATAAAGACCTTATACTATTCTAACAGTGCCTTCGTTTGTATAAATAACGGAATATCAGAGAGTTTTACCATCAGTAAAGGTGTACGACAGGGCTGCGTTCTCTCTCCCATCCTGTTTAACATCTACGGAGAATGGATTATCCGCAAAGCAACAGAGAACTGGAACGGAGGTATATCGATAGGTGGCCAGAATATCTCGAATCTAAGATATGCCGACGACACAACAATTCTGACTAATTCAGAAGAAGCGTGTCGCAGAAGAATTGAGATGATTTGCTACCGACGCATGTTAAGAATTCCTTGGACTGCGCGGAGAACCAACCTCTCCATTTTAAGAGAATTAAATATTGATACCAATCAGCGGCTACTACCGATAATTCAACGTCATATACTACGTTTCTTTGGTCATGTAATCAGACAAAACGGGATGGAAAAACTGTGCATATAAGGCAAAGTCGATGGTAAAAGAAGAAGGGGTCGGTCACCCGTGAGATTCATAGATCAAATAAAAAGTCTCACTAATCTGTCTATGACCGAGGTGATGAAAGCAGCAGAAGACAGGGAAACATGGCGGGCGGTTATCAACTCTGAGTAGTAACACGAGGGGTCACGATACTCGGAATCGAGTTACGACTAAGAAGAAGAATTCTGTCTTACGTGAAAGGGATTTGCCCATCTTCTTGGAAAGTCGCTCAAGTGCAACCTGTTCCAAAAAAAGTCAAGAAAACCACGCTCTCAAACTATCGCCCAATTGCCTTGCTTCCAATGATCTCCAAAATCATGGAACGTGTAGTCAATGAGCAACTACTCAAGTACCTCGAGAACAACAGAATAATGAGCGATAATCAACACGGCTTTCGTAAAGAGAGATCGACAGAAGATATTGGCCTATATCACTCATATATGGAATAGGGCAATTGAGAACTACGGAGAGTCTCGAGCGATTGCGTTGGATATTTCGAAGGCATTCGACAGAGTTTGGAATAATGAACTGCTCAACAAACTGCCATCCTCCGGACTGCCAGCCTCTCTCTGCAGCAGTTTCCTTAAGAACCGATCTCTGCACGTTGCAGTTGATGGACGCATCTCAGACACATTCGCCATTAACGCGGGCGCAATACTTTCATCAACTCTGTTACTCATCTATATTAATGACCTGCTGACCGAAACCAATAATCCTGTTTACAGATTTGCAGATGATAGTACCCTTGTCTCCCAGATCAGAAAAACCTTTACCAGCTACGGAGACTTATCACCTCAGACAGGAGCAGATTACAGCAATTAATAAAGGCCTGGAGAAGGTTCAAACTTGGGGCGACAGATATTTGGCCCAGTTCAATGCAGCAAATAGCCAAGCAGCCACGTTTACCAAGAGGGCTAATGCTTCGGGCCCGGACATAATTATGGCAGGATCTTCCATTCCTTCATCCTCGTTAATTGGACTGCTGGGTGTCTCGGTCAACAGCAATATGTCCTGGCATGACCATGCTAACATCGCAAAATCAGCCTCCCAGAACTTGATGCACTATTTCGCACCAAAAAACTGTATACAGCGCAGCAGTTGCTCTTGCTCTACAAAGCGCAAATAAGACCGTGCTTAGAATATTGCTCACACATCTGGGGTGGCGCACCAAAGCACATCCTAAAGCTGCTGGATTCCATTCAGAAGAGAGCTGTGCATCTTGTCGGCGATCCGTAGTTGGCCCGGAATATGGATAGTCTGGAAAACCGCAGATATGTGGCCGAGATGTCCCTGTTTTACAGATACTTTCACGGCAGATATTCCCAGGATTTTGCCCGCCTCATCCCGCATCTGGCAACGCGTGTCAGACAGTCGCGACGGACGGCAAGAGCGCACCAGTTCCTCGTACAACTGGAAACACCTAGAACATCGCTTTACAAGAACTGTTTTGTCTGGCGCACTGCATCACTGTGGACCTCACTCCCAGGACATCTGTTTCCCCCCTACATCTATTCAAGAACCGTGCCAATCATCAACATCTTCGCACACACACCGCTCGTCGAGTGCCATAGGACCTCCCTTTAGTGTGTGTGCCACTACCATAACATAAAAGAAATGGGCACTTTAATTAATATGGCAGAATTTTATCTTTAAGTTATTATATATTTTTATCTTTAGCTTTAGACATCATATTGATCTACACACTCGGCTACGATACGCCACGAAAAAGGACCATAAAAAGGACTTTTCTAAACTTATAAATAATGCGGTATCCAGAAAACCGTATAAGAACTCGCTCTAATTTTAAACTGATTACAAAATGGGAGGGACGCAACAATGCCGCATTTTTGTCCCGGGAGTATAAAAGCATTACCATTTTAAATGAAAGTCCTGTCACTAGGGAGCTTAGAAAAACCGAGATTTTTTATTTTTATTAAGACTTTATATAGAACTGAGTCTATTAGATGTTACAAAATCTTTGTTTAGGCTTTTTAACCTGTAGAGTTATTTATTCTGCATACAGCTTTATGATATTTAACTCATCGACAATAAGAGTTGTGCATGCACAATCACGAAGATAATGGTATTATAACCAATGCGTTTTATAGACTTGCGATAAAAGATGACCCAAACAAATTGATAATTTCTTGTTGTGCCATAATTTTTATAGGCTGTATATTATAATAATTTAACATATTTTTGTTCGGAATAGTACGGTTTCTAGCGTGTTACTCATTAATATTCTTAATTATTTTTTTTGTCTCAGAGTCCTTTAATTATTCGTGTACGTATTAAAATATAAAAACTTTTAAGGACACTGTTTATTGCCCTATTTCTTCCTATAAGGTAATGTGCATACACCATTATAAAAATATATTCTTACTTTTATGTCTATTTATTCTTTGAATTCGACAACGTGCAATAAGCCAATTTAAATCAAAATCGATAATCTACATTCTGTGGTCAAAACGAAGTACAAGATTTAGTCTGCAAATATGTTGTTTCCACCAAATAAAAATTACTCAGTCCCTGGTTTCTTCCTGTTTTCTAAATTTAATTCGGTTACGTTCAGCTAACTTGAAAGACAAAATAATACAAATACATACGGTTTTTGCGGTGTGGCATGACAGGTTATCAACACAGTTCATCTTTCAGACACTGTAGGGAAAAAGTTCGCAAAAAGTGTGGTTTATTCATCTCTGTGGCTGTCTGTGCGGATAACTGTGAAACATTTCATGAACGAGTTAATTTCTTCCATCAGTTGGGCATTCCTTACTGTTTCCTACGATGAAAAATTTAGCTTTACTTTTTAATTTGTCAAGGAAACGTACCGTTTAACTAGTTTTAGCGAAATGATAGTTTTTAATAAGTCGTCGTCGTTTTTTAAAAAGTCTTCAGCAACCCACCCCCGTTTTATTTGCGGTGATTTTAATATACATTTTTGTAAATCAGAAAGCAAACCAGTGCTAGATATCATTATTTGAGGCCTATGGTTATGAGAAAACTTTCTCTGACTACTCACGAGTACAGGGAAACTCTCAGACACTTATTGATAATATTTTTTGCACAACCGGGCCCCATAGAACGAGCACAGTATCAACTTTTTTTTATCTGACCATAATGCCTTGAGTTTTACGCAACAAATGAACCTCGAATAACAAACCAAAACGTAAAAAGAATTTTTAATAATAATAATATCAATACTTTTAGACATCTTTTGAGCAGTAAAGAATGGTTAGACATGCAATATGAAGCAGACTCAGCAAATAAGTTTTCAAAATTCTATGACCATTTTTTGTATCTTTTTAATTTAGCTCCTCTACAGGTTTTTAATAATAAAAAATTTAGTATAAAAAGCAAAAGCTGAATACGCAATCACCCAGAGATTATGAATGAAGGCATTTTTCTGCGTAATTTTTATAATATTATTAGGAGAAAGGATTCAATATCTAATTTAGATTTAGAAATATATAAGCTGCTTAAAAAACAGCATATGAAAAATATACAAATAGCAAAAAAGTCATTTTTTGATGAGGTCATTAATAATGCTCCAAATAAATCCAGGGCTACCTGGAATATTATTAATAATAAAAATAGTCAAAGGAAGGACCTACCTGACTCTATAATAAATGGTATTGGGCATTTTTTCAATAAACATGAAGAAATATCAAACTGTTTCAATGATTTTTGTATAAATTTCGTGAACGACCTTGCAGCTAAATTTTTGGATACCAGCTCTATTTGTCACGAAAAAATAACTGCAAATTCGCAATCAATTTTATTGTGGGATACTGATGAGACAGAAATTGTAAATGTTATATCGTCAGTTTGTGGAAAGAAATCATCTGGTATAGATGATATTCCCGGAAATATATTATTCTATGGAATATTTAGTCCAGCCCTTAATATACCTCATAGGTATTTCATTTAGGATCGGAAAATTTCCGAAGGAATTAAAAACTGCCATCGTTGTGCCTGTTTTTAAGAAGGAAGATGCCACAGATGTTCGAAATTATTTTCAAAAATATTTGAAAAGGTCTTCAAAATTCGTCTATTGTCCTTTTTGGGTCGATGTAAAATTTTGACCTCGAGACAATTTGGGTTTAGTAAAGACAAATGTACACAAGACGCTGTAATTTCCTTTTATATCAAGGTACTTCAACAGTTCGAGGAAAAGCAAAAAACTTTGGGAATTTTTTTCGATCTTACACGAGCGTTCGACACCATAGATCCTGAGACTCTTCTAATAAAATTAGAAGCTTACGGCATAAGAGGGGTTGCACTAACATGACTCAGTTCATATTTTGAAGATAGAACACAAATAGTCAAAGTAATGCGAGATGGTCAAAAATTTTTATCAAATATGGCCATTGTAAGGAGAGGCGTTCCACAAGGGAGAGTTTTAGGCCCAATTTTATTCTTAATTCTAATTAATGATATCCCTAATCATATACATAGCGGATTTTTGTTTCTTTTTGCAGATGACACCTCTGTGTTGGCATCAGCCCCTACAATTCCATTACTATCTGAGTCAGCTTCCGTCTGCTATAAAGAAATGTCCAATTATTGTAATTTAAATGGGTTGGTTTTAAACCATTTAAAAACCGAAAGTGTGAATTTTACCAGTACAAAAAATAAATCACAGGAAAGTATCCTGGTAAGAGGTGAGTCCTCTAAAAGTATTATGAGCGCCGACTCAGTAAAGTTTTTAGGTATACACATCGATTCTGAACTATCCTGGGATACGCATGCTAACAGTGTAATTAGCAGACTATCATCAAGTAATTATGCATTTTTACAACTAAGAGATATTGTCAGTACTGAATCACTTCTAATGTATTATTATGCCTGTGTATACTCAATTTTAAGTTACGGAGTTTTGTGTTGGGGAAACTCGTCAGAAGTGAAACGAGTTTTTTTAATTCAAACAAGAATAATCAGAACCATTTATAAATTATCACCTCTAACTTCATGTAAACCTTAGTTTACAAAAAATAAAATCCTTACTTTACCCAGCATTTATATTCTCCAGGCACTGTGTTATATCAAAAAAAAAACATTACATCTTTTCTAAGGTGTGGCGATATAAATAATTATGAAACTCGTTCTGCAAATCAATTATATATTCCTATGGCGAGGTTAAGTCTAACCCAAAAAGGGCCTTTAATTTTGGATATTAGACCCTACAATCACCTGCCTGTTAATATTAAACAACATGTAATATTTAATTCATTTAAGAGCTCTGTCAAAGCATTGCTGATCAATAAGTGCTGTTATTCAGTGGAACATTTTTTGTATAGAGTAGTAATATTACTTGTTACATGAACAAAAAAATTATCTGATTGATGTGTTTCATTTTAAACTGTTATTATTCGAATTGGGATAGGTGTGTCTTTTACTATATTATATTATGTACCTACTTTTTGACAATTTCGATATTTCTGTACAGACACCAATGGAAGTATATTATTTATATTTGTATTTGTACCAATCGATTTAACATCTTTAGCGTTAATTTTACAGGTTCATTTCTAAAAATTTTAATTATTTTCGGAGTAAGTTCTTTGATTTAAGGAAAAGAAGCATAATAAACATTTAAAATATCATTATTTATGTTTTCATGAATATTATTGTTGATGTTATTGATTCTAATGTTAAAAAGCAGTTTTTTTAGAAAATTTCTTGGATAACCATTATCTACAAGGATGTCTTTAAGTTTGTGTAAATTTGTATTTATTAAAGTAGGATGCACTAGGTTTATTATTATTTTTTTAAAGCTAAAACTAAATTAATTTTCATTTTATTACTATGATAAGGAAAATAATTTAAATATCTTTTAGAGTGGACAGGTTTTAAATACCAATCGGTAATTAGAATATTATTGTTTTGTTTAATTATCATGTATCTAAAAAAGGTATTTGATTGTTTACTGCTTTCTCAATCGTGAATTGTAATTTTGGGTGGTAATTATTAAAAACTAAAATAATTTCATTTATTTTGTCACTAGGAATACAACAAATAATGTCATCAACAAATTTTTTAATAAAATTTGGTTGAAAAGTTAAATTTTCTAAACCTTGATCTAATAAATCATCCATTACATATTGGGCAATGATTGGAGAAATAGAACTACCCATTGGGGTTCCAAAAACTTGTTTATAAAATTTATTATTAAAACAAAAATGATTAGAATTGAAGATTTTAATAAACATATCATTTGATATATTACAATTTACAGATATACCGATCCAACGTTTATTGATACTATTGATTACTAAATTGATTGATATGTTGGTAAAAAGTGATTTAACGTCCAGACTGATTAATGTATGATTTTCAGGTTATTATTAATAAATTTTGAAAATTCAAAAGAATCTTTAATATAATAGCTATTAGATTTGTTGTATGAAGTCAAAATATTGGATATGAAATATGTTAATTTTGTATTACGTGCTTCTATACAAGAAACAATTGTAGATATGTTCTATATTGCTGTGGAGGATTCATGTTTTAACTTACATCGACAAAATCATCCATTATTGCCCAAAGATACTGACTTTAAATTATAAGAGGGAAAAACCAAACTCAAAATCTACAGTATCAAAATAATTATAATTTGTCCCAGGTTACATGTTTCGCCTTATTAGGGGCATCATCAGACCTATAAAATATAATTAAATTAGAAAAAACCTAAAACACAATAGCCAAATAGCTCACCCAACGTGCGTTCTTTCACCTCACAACAACATTAAAGGACACGATAACAATGACTACTGCCGAGATTATTCACCAAACAAACATAAAATTTAAAAAAATATATAAAATTTAAAACTTAGAACTATGAGTGACATCTACAAGTAAGCCATTCAAATATACACAAATACCAAAGAACAATTACAGGAATCCGCAACCTAGCGTACTAAAATTTGAAGTGCGCGACATCTAAAAGTAAACTATAACAGGATGTAGAAAAATTATTATATATCGCACCGCTAGGTGTCTTTTAAATTATTAAAAATTAGATGACTTTCAAATGTAAAGCGGTCGTTCACACATGCGATGTCAGGTCTTTTAAAGGCTCTTCCTATTTCTAGGGTTTCCAAAAGGTCTAGTTT
>JAEQML010082466.1:0-10807 GCA_016904865.1 Pissodes strobi | reverse complement strand
AAATCGCGCTGTTTTTCGCGATTTCTGGCTAAACGGGAGCTCGTATCGAAATTTTGACGGAACCAGGCTCTGCTAGCAGAGCCCAGTCAGATAAGTTAGTGCGTATTCCCCACCCCACGTCCCCCGTTTTCCGAAATTTTATCGAGATGTGGGGTAAATCGCGAAACACGTTTTTTAACGGGTAGGTTACGGTAGAAAAAAGATGAATTTCGGCAAACGGAAAAAACCGTATTTTTATATAGATCTAACCTTCATTTTGTCTCATAGGAGCCGGAACCTACCTGGAACCTATCGGTGGAACCTATCGTATATCAAAACATATCAATATGTTGATCTTCCACTCTTTATACTTGATTTACTATCAGGCTCTATTCCGATGAATCCTTCGACTTTCGCTTGTGTCACCAAACATAAATAATTTTCCAAATATTTAGGCATAGATGTTTTAAATATATTTTCAAATACCTATAAAACAATGACAGTTGAAATAAATTGGTTTAGGTGCAGAAAAATATGTTTTGAATTTCTCTACAATATATCTTAATACTTTTTTTCGATAGAACCTTTAATAACAAAGTTATTTCGAATAAATCGTAAACGAATCAAGCTTTTTCCGTTTCCTATTGTATTTCATTAATTTTTTCTCGCTTAACTATAAAGTACACAGAAAAAATTATAAGACATTTTTTGTATAGTTTTAATGCTATATCAATTTCCGATTTTAAATTTCGAAGGATACGAAACGCTTTCAAATTTTTATAAATTAACACTACATGTTTCAGATAGATTTGGAAATATTTAAAGAACAATGACAGTTGGAATAAATTGGTTTGTGCAGAAACATGTGTTTTGAATTTCTCTACAATATAACTTAATACTTTTTTTCGATACGACCTTTAATAAGAAAGTTATTTCGAATAAATCGTAAATGAAACCCAGGTGTTTGATTTCCTACTGTATTTTATTAATTTTTTCTCGCTTAACTGTAAACTACACAGAAACTATTATAGGATATTTTTAATAGAGTTTTTAATGGTTTATCAATTTCCGATTTTTTATCTCGAAAAATGTTGTACTTTTCCTTATTACATATACCAGGTCGCGTGAAACATTTCAAATAAATCATTGATTTTATTTATTCGAATAGGCACAAAATATGTATGTAAAAAGTCAATCAGTTACACGTACTATTAACATATGTCAAAATTAACAAATAATGTTCTACATACGAATATGTCATGATGGATATATCTTTGTAATGTAATTGAAATATATCAAAATGTGACAGATGAATATTGTAAACTATCCTTTTTTAATCGTATCCATTAAAAATGAACACTGAGTCTAAAGTGTGAATTTGATACTTGATCTTCAAATGATAAAATATTATAATTATTACCTAAACATGTTTTAAAAACAATCAGTGAACTTTCAACAAAGTTTAGTATAAAAGAACGTGCACATCGAGTAAATGACAACTTAATCATCTGGTGAAGTAGTACCTTTTAATTATGGCAAACGCTTTCTGGTAACAAGTTCAAACCCTCCAAACTTGGTCATCTGGTTAATAGTACCTTTTAATTAGGGCAAACGCATCTGGTAACAAGTTAAAACCCTCCACACCTGGGCATCTGGTTGGTCATACCTTTAGGACAAACGCTTTCTAGTAACAGGTTCGAGCGCCCCTAAAGTTACGTCAATGAAAAGTAAAATGAAAGTAAAGTGAACCGTAAATCAAAGTGAAATTAAATTAAAGCATACCAATATAAATTAAGCGAATTAACCCTTAAAATCTAACGTAAACTAAAAGTACTTTCAAGGGAATCTCAAATTGTTGCCCGGCCTCCAAATAGGGTGAGTCCAGTCCCTCTTAAAATCCTCTTTGACACTTAAGATACTCCAGGGCGGAATCATCCAATTGTTTCACGGGAAAAACCTCTTTGACATGGTGGATGCTGCCGTTCTGATCTTCGTACATAGGACATAGGACCGTCAAGGAGATAACCTTTGGAGGTTGCCGTTCTGATCTTTAATGCCGTTTATTGGGAGCCGCCGTTCAGAGGCGTTTCAGTTATTTATATGCAGCGAAGTCACACGGTGGAAGTGCCTTTTCGACCTTTCTACGAGTAACGCCATTTTGACCCCCATACACATAACAAGTGTATCTTAAGTTTTTTCCTAAGCCATTTTTGACAAATGCTGTTGTGATTGTTGGGCACTCTGACAGGTTCAATCACAAAATTTTGTTTTCTTTCGTCAGAATTAAATAAATCTCGAAACACAATTCCTAGCCATTAAGATCCACACGGTTAATTTCTGTACCAGCTTCTCTTCACGGAGTATTACAGAGATTGGTGACTTCGAGTTGTTCATCACACATCTTCCAGAGGGAGTGAATCTTTTCTGCGGGCGGAATTTCGTTCCTTCGAGGAGTAACTGGACTGATCTCGGAGAAAATTTCTATCCCATGGCAAAATAAGCATAAGAAAAACCAACAAAATAAACTAAGCTCAATGACACTCTTACGATGGACCCACGGACCAAGGCATCACCAGTCAATATCAAAAAGCAAGAGGACCATAATGACGAAGCAAACTTTCACTTAATCGTGCGAGAGGCGAAAGAGGCGATGGCAAAATATAAGACAGCGAATATACAACAAAATATAAGAAAAATGCCATTAGCAAGGACAACGACATAGAGAAAAAATTACTAGCATTTTTTGGGGAAAAAAGTTTTGGGAAATTACAAGTTTAAAACATAAGTATCATTGACAAATACCTTAGATAATATGTAAAATAACACTTAGGCGAAGAAACAAGCGAATAGAAAAAGAAGAAGAAGAAGTTTTTAAGAAGCGGGTTACGTGTACATAAAGGATGTACTAAGAAATAAGTATATACAAGGGGTATAAAGAATTGCTGAACTCAACTATCTTAGAATAAGTACCAAACAGGGGAAATCCACAAACCAAATAGTTGGAAAGCAAAATATACGAGAAACTAAGAAATCAAAATAGAGTTTCATAGAAAGTATATATAAAGCATAATAGAGATATCGCCAAACAGAGAGAAAGTCATATAAAACTATTATCTAAGGTATATACAGTAACAGTAACTAGAAGAAAGCAGCTTAAATATAAGAAGAAACCAGCAACTATAAAGAAACAAGACACTAAGGGAGTACGACGAATTGAGCCAGGGATGGAGGAAACCAAGAAAAAAATTAAAAATAACTAAGAAACCGTAACTTAGTAATTAAGAAGCAACCAAAAACTAAGCAAATACAAAGAAACCAGACACCAAGTATAGGAAATTAGGGAATGGAAATAGCAAAAAAAAATAGGTCAAATAGGTTGGAAATATGAAAATAGAATTTGGAACGCGAATGTTGATGTATTAAGTATCTGAGCTAGTAGAGAAAATCATAATGCAAACAACGCGGATGTTGATGATAAGTATCTGAGATGATATAGAAAATCATAATGCAAACATATAGGTGTCCAAAGAAGGTTGATATGGAGGTATATATAACTAGAAAAAGTTATAATTTTCAATGCAAGTGTTAATGATAGGTGCCACATTGGGGAAATCATTGTAAAAACAAGTAGGCTTTAGAGAAGCAAAGTTATAATTTTAAATGGAAGTACAATGAATAGTTTCGGCGGTAGGATCCTTGTGAAACATCGTTGAATAATAATACTAGGGATAATTAGTACACTGCTTTTATTCATAAAGGCTCTAACCAATCTTGGCATCTAAAACTTTCCGCTTTTCATAGTCTCATCCTTTCAGCTTTCCCCTAGACTCTGCGAGTTTACAAAACGAAGTATCCATTATCAAACAGATTGCAATTAATAACGGTTATAAAATCGCTTTGATTGGCAAATTAATAAAGAGAAAACAGAAGAACATTTTAACTAAACACTTTTATAACCCTACATTAGAATTAGAAAAGGAGCCGTTTAAATTTATCAATTATTGTCCGAAAAATACAGATAAAGTTTCAAAAAAATTAAATAAATTTGGCTGTAAAACAACTCAGGTTAATAAGAATAATCTAGGGAGAAGACTAATAAACAATAAAGACAAAATTGACAAACAAACAAAATAAATTGTGTGAACTATGAAGCTGTATACGTAAGACAAACTGGTCGAAACTTAATTATTAGGATTAAAGAACACAAAAAATCGATTTTACATAATATTAAAAACTCTGGTTTAGCAAAATATTGTATAGAAAATAACCATTTTATAGATACCAATAATGTCAAACTTTTACACACGGAAACAAAAAGCAAAAGGCTGAACCTGTTGTTGTTGTTGTTGTTGTTTGACTGAATGGCTCTGCTCCCTAGGGGCAATTTGCCAGCTCATTAGGGGTGGCAGGGGTTTGTCTGATTCACGACCATATCCCCACCACTATCTTCAAAGTACTGTGGAAAAGTTTCAAGCTGCTATATGTTTGTTAAGGATGGGTGTTAGTGGTAACATACACAACACAGGGAGCACGTCACACTGCAAAACTGTACAGGATAGGATGGGTAAAACTCAATGAGGATGTTTGTCTAAAAAATAAGATTGTATGGTTATATAAAGTGATAATCTTTATAACATTATCTTATTTAGTTTTAAGAATTTGTTTATGAGATGAATTACGTGGTCATTAAGATTATTTAAAACTGTTTTAAAATTTAAGGGGATGACTACACCTTTTTACGTAGTTCCTCATAGATGCAAAATACCTGTATTCTGTAAATTGGGCATTCAAAAAAGATGTGGTCTAGATCTTGTACTTTTCCACACTCACAATTTGGAGAATTTTTTATTCCAATCCTAAATAAATGTGATCCCGTCAAGCAATGTCCTGTACGCATTCTAATTATGGTCACAATATGCCTTCGATCCATATAGCTAAATTTTTTGAACCATTTTTGTTTTGGAAATTCATTGATAATTTCAGCATAAAATTTTCCTTTGTGGGCCAGTGATACCTTCCACATCTCATTATGTTGCCCAATTACCTTCCTTTTGATAATGGGTACAAACTCTAAACTATTTATTTCTATACTTTTAGGTATATTAAGGTCTCTGCCTATTCTTGCCAGTTTATCAGCATTTTCGTTGCCTGTTATTTTGTGCGTGTCCTGGTATCCAGCTTATTTTGATATCTATATCCAGATCATTAGCCATAAGCAGTAATCTTTTCGTTTGTATGGTGCTAAAGTCGTCCTTGGTATTTGGTTTTGTTTTATTAAGTTTTTCCAGTGCACTTTTAGAGTCTGTAAGAATCCATGCTTTTTTATGTTTTTCCTTATGGTCACTATTATTGCTTCCTGGATGGCTATGGTTTCCGCTGAACTAATACAAATATCTCTTGGTAATCTAGAAGAGAAGTTAAATCCAATGCTAGGAATGTGTACCCCAAATCCCACTCTCAGTGAATTCTTCGACGCATCAGTATATACCAAGGTATAAGAACGTTTGTATTTATCTATTTGACTCAGAAATTGTGCTTTAAGGTTCATGTTGTGTTTCTTTAAATTTAAGTTTATAGTTGGGATGTTTCTAATTTGATATTGTAGTCCAATCTCAAAAATAGGATAGTTATCCGATTTGTATATTTTATTTTGGTATGGTAAAAAGTAATCATAAGCCTGAACTAAGTAGGGGGTTTCTCTATGTAGCCAATACCCTGCATTTCTCATACAACAAAGCTTTAGTTTTCTTATAATTGGAAACAAAGGGTGGTTATTGATACATATTACTTTAGCTATGAATTTTACGGCTAAATATTTTCTTCTGTGATCCAAATCCATTTCTGAGGCTTCCGCTCGTAGGGCATTAGTAGGGGTAGAGTTCATACAACCAAGGGCTATTCTCAGGCTTTGATAATGAATAGAATTAAGCTTGTTTAATTTTTTTTATTGTTGGGTTGGAAAAAAGTAGCTCCATAGTCTAGATGTGATTTAATAATAGCACTAGCGGTTATAATTATGGTTGCAGGGTCTGAACCCCATGAGACCCTACAGAAACTTTTAATAACATTAATTCTCTTCCGAGCTTTGTTTATAGCATACTCGGTTTGTTTGTTTCAGTTAAGATTCCTTTGCAGGTATATACGCAGGTATTTAGTATCAATACTAAAGGGTATAGTTAGGTTATTCAGATTGATTGGTAAGATGTTGATTTTTCTGGGGCTTTTAGAGAAGCACATGACTTCACATTTTTCAGCTGAAAGTGACAAATTATTATTTTCTAACCAGGTTATTATAGTGTTAAGCGCTTGTTATTTTGTTTTTTAATTCGTTTGGGTTTGTCCCTCTTGTAAACATGACCAAGTCATCTGCATATCCCCCATACCAACATTTACAGGGAGTATGCCAAATAATTATTTCGTATAAATATTAGAAAGTAGGGTACTTAGTGGGGAACCTTGTGGTAAGCCTGCATTTGCTATTATGGGGCCCAAATACTTGCCATCGTTATTTCTGCAATAGGGATCTATTCTGTAATATATTATAAATAAGGTTTATCATGTGAGTAGGTATTTTTAAGTTGAGTAGTTTATTATATAATAAGTCGAGGTTTACGTGGTTGTAAGCTGATTTAATATCCATAAAGATTGCCATCACTCCCAAACCTTGACTAAAAGCGAGTGATATAATTGATATTAAGAGGGCAAGAGCGTTTTGGGTTCCCTGTCTCTTTCTGAAACCTGTTTGGTACCATGAGAAAGTCATCCTTTTTTCCAAGAACCACTCAAGTCTATTTTTAATTAGAATTTCTAATGTTTTCAGAAAACATGAGGACAAAAATATGGGACGGTAGTTATCGATATTATTATGATCTTTGTTTGGTTTTAATAGGGGGACAACGTTATATTCTCTCCATTATTCTGGAATTGGGCTTCCCGCGAGAGTTTTGTTGTATATATTTAGTAGTGCTTCCATAAGTTTGTTTGGTAATTTACGGATCATCATATAAGTAGTTTCATCTATACCTGGGGCAGAGATTTTTTTGTTTTGAAGGCTTATTTTCAGTTTCTGTATAGTAAAAGGTTCCAGCTTCTCTGGGTTGGGTTTGAGGAGTTGAAATTCAGGGTCAATGCGAGTTATGGGTAAGTTATTGAGAATATCCAACCTTATATTGTCTGTTATTATCTGTAAACTTGCACTACTTTTGATCCACTAAACGCCATTATTTTGTTCCATACATAGGCTAAGTTTGAATGCCTATTTAACGAACCACAGAATTGAATAAACTTTTCTTTTTTTTTGCTTTTTAAAAAACCTTTTTCATAAGGCAATATTTTTTTTTGCTGATATATAATTTTCCAAGTTAGGGTTTTCTTTAAATTTTTCAATTGCATTTTTTCTTTTTTTCATCATTAGAGGACAGTCGTCGTCCCACCACGGGATATATTTTTTTATGGCAGTGGCACACACACTAAAGGTAGATCCTATGGCGCTCGACGAGCGGTGTGTGTGCGAAGATGTTGATTGACACGGTTCTTGAATATTTGTAGGTTGTAATTAGTGGGAAACAAATGTCCTGGAAGTGAGTTCCACAGTGACGCAGTGCGCCAGACAAAGGAGTTCTGGTAAAGCGATGTTCTAGGTGTTTCTAGTTGTACGACGAACTGGTGCGCTCCTGCCGTCTGTCGGGACTGCTTGACAGGAGTTTTCAGGGGCGGGATTATGCGGGCCAAATTCTGGGAACATCTGCCGTGAAAGTATCTGTAAAACAGAGACATCTCGGCCACATGTCTGCGATGTTCCAGACTATCCAGATTCCGGGTCAACTCCGGATCGCCGACGAGACGCACAGCCCTCTTCTGAATGGAATCCAGCAGCTTTAGGGTATGCTTTGGTGCGGCACCCCAGATATGTGAGCAATATTCTAAGCACGGTCTTATTTGCGCTTTGTACAGCAAGAGCAACTGCTGCGGTGTATAGAGTTTTTTGTTGCGAAATAGCGCACCAAGCTTCTGGGAGGCTGATTTTGCGATGTTAGCAACATGGTCATGCCATGACATATTGCTGTTGACCGAGACACCCAGCAGCCCGATTGACGAGGATGAAGGAATGGTCGATCCTGCCATAATGATGTCAGGGCCCGCTGTATTGGCCCTCTTAGTAAACGTTGCTGCTTGGGTCTTTGCTGCATTGAACTGGACCAAATTTCGGTCGCCCCAAGTTTGAACTTTCTCCAGGTCTTGATTAATTGCTGTAATCTGCTCCTGTCTGCGGTGATGAGTCTTAGTCGCTGGTAAGGGTTTTTCTGATCTAAAGTGGGAGACAAGGGTACTGTCATCTGCAAAACTGTAAACAGGATTATTCGTTTCGATCAGCAGGTCATTAATATAGATGAGGAACAGAGTTGGTGAAAGTATTGCGCCCTGAGGCACGCCCGCGTTGATGGTGAATGTGTCCGAGATGTGTCCATCGACTGCAACGTGTAGGGATCGGTTCTTAAGGAAACTGGCCAGCCAGCTGCAGAGAGAGGCGGGCAGTCCCAAGGACGGTAGTTTGTTGAGCAGTCCGTCATGCCAAACTCTGTCGAATGCCTTTGAAATATCCAACGCAATCGCTCGAGACTCTCCGTAGTTTTCAATTGCCCTACTCCATATATGAGTGACATAGGCCAATATATCTCCTGTCGATCTCTCTTTGCGAAAGCCGTATTGATTATCGCTGATTATTCTGTTGCTCTCGAGGTACTTGAGTAGTTGCTGGTTGACTACACGTTCCATGACTTTGGAGATTATTGGAAGCAAGGCAATTGGGCGATAGTTTGAGGGCGTGGTTTTCTTGCCTTTTTTTGGAACAGGTTGCACTCGAGCGACTTTCCAAGAGGATGGGTAAATCCCTTTTCTGTAAGAAAGAGAAAAAAGCCTGGAAAAAACGGGTGTTAGTTCGTTGGCGCAGTTCTTTAGCACGATGGCAGGTATTCCGTCCGGTCCTGATGCCTTTTGCGTATCTAGTTCTTTAAGGATTTTGCGAATATCACGATGAGAAAACTTGACTTCTGCCATGGTGGTGTTGATGTTCGGTATAGTGGGGAGAGTCTTGCCTTGGGGCACGTCTAAGGTAGAGTGCGATGAAAACATTTTGGCGAGCATGTTTGCTTTTTCCTTGGCTGTAGTCGCCGTGATGCCACGTTCGTCCGTCAAAGGTGGGAGAGACGTTTTTGTAAAGTTGTTACTTACTGCCTTTGCTACCGACCAGAAATTCCTGGAACCACTGGGGCATTGCAAAAGTTTATTCCTGATCCTTTGATTGTGTTTGTCCTTAGTTTCGTCGATCACACGCTTGCACTCGTTTCTCGCTTCGATAAAATAATTGCGATTTTCAGCGGTCTGATTTTGCTGCCAGTACTTATAGGCTTGCTGTTTCCTTCCTACAGCTCTTTCGCATCTTTTGTCGAACCAGGGCTTTCCTTTTGATGGTAACTTGATGGAATTTGGGATGTATGCTTCCATTCCTGAGGAGATTACTTGCATGATCTCTTCGCAGCAGTCTGACGGGTCGTCAGTGGCAAAGCAGACGTCGAGCCAAGGAAAATCTAGGTAGAACTGCCTTAGATCGTCCCAGTTTGCAGAATTGTAATGCCAGATTTTGCGAGGCAATGGTGGATCCTTCTGTATGAGTGGCAATTCACAAACCGTTGTAATAAGTTTGTGGTCGGAGGTACCTAATGGCGGACCAACTGTAACCTTGTACTGGTCAGGATTGGTGGTCAGAAAAAGATCCAGGAGGGCGGCGAATTCGCCCCTCTCTGAGATTCGAGTTGGTTCGTCTACAAGTTGAGTAAGCCCGCAGCTGATGGCAAATGCTTCAGCCTCTCTACCTTCGTTGTCGGTCTTGTTGTGATGTTTGAGCCAGTTGGTGTTATGGGCATTGAAGTCTCCCAGAACGATTATTTCTGAACTGGGGTGATCGACCTGTATTGAGTCAAAGGTGGTAGCTAGTGTTGAGAAAAAGCTTTGGTAGGCTCTATCGCTCGGAGGGCGATAGAGACAACATATAAACTTGGTTAATCCCTTGGCGGTGAACTTGAGCCACATGACGTCAAGGTTGTTCGGTTCGAGTGTTTCCTCGCGGTGACATGAAAGGTCGCTTCGGACAAAAAGGCATATTCCGAACTTATATCTAAATCGGGTATGTAAGTCGTAACCAGGATAGAGGTAGTTCACTGTTGTTGTAGAACATACTTGTGTTTCTGTAAGGGCTAATATGTGTGGTCTATTTGCTTGTAGATGTTGGTGTACCGAATTTATGTTTGTATTTAGGCCTCTTATGTTGCAGAAATCTATTCTAAATTGGTTCGGTATCTTTGCTGTCTGTGAAATGCGGAATGAAGGGCTCCCAGGGCCACCCAGCGCCCGGAGATCCGAATGGCCGGGGAGTTTACCTCCGGAATATTTTGATCCTGGAAGCACCATCATGTCCATATATTCCTACTGTGAAACCCGGGATCACCAGCGCGGAAGCGGAACGTGATTTGGGAAAACCACTTAGCGCTCCCCAATTCTGGTGGGGTGGTCTTTCACCGGACGATGCGAGTAGGCTTATGCATCTACCACCTAGGGCCGCTTCCACTCGAAGCATCGGCCTCAGACTCATTCCTTTGGCGGTCCCTAGTCTGACAGGAGTAAAAATGGGGTTTGTTGGATCACTCCCCAGTGATCAGCTCCAGACTTTGTACTTTGGTGTTCTCCAGCCTGGAGGAGGACGATGGGATTTGATGGGCCACATCCCGTGGCAACTCGGAATGGTGGGGGCGTCACTCCCCGTAATCAAACT